>JANIHY010000209.1:23112502-23137641 GCA_027479065.1 Erythroxylum brevipes
AATTATACACAATCAAGTCGGAAATCTGTCACACATGCATGTACATACATATGCCAATAATACACAAATTCTATAATGCATGCACATGCCAAATACGTATAAATTGTACTATACACATCCCATCGGTGACGGGATGTTACATTTGATGTATAAAACCCTGATTCTGCCGCTTGGCTGAACATAAGATTCGAAGCAGATAAAAAACTTAAAAAGACACAATCTCAACTGTTTACGGTTACGATCGGTGAGATGCAAATGATATTTGCGAATTTGGAAATATGTTTTACTTCAAATAAGTTGATTAACTAAATATATGATTATTAACAAATAGATAAATTTTTATCATTGAACATTTCTCCGAATAAACTTCAACAATGATGAATAACCTCCTTTATATTTACATTCCCTATGCTAATTATGATATAAAAAACAATATTCAAATTATAAAATTAAATAACTAACATACCACTAAAATATATATCATGAACGTAAAGCTTGGAAAGTTTTATGAATATAACAACCGAAAGTGGAGCTAATGCATTTAAACAAGTGTATTCAAGAATAAAAAACTTATTCTTTATGACATTACTAATAACCATTTTCAAATAATACTTGTATAGGCACTTCTATTATTGGCATCGCATGGCACTAATTTTACCATTGACATTGAGTGGATTTTAATATATTAAGTAGGAAGAAATTGTGAAGTGCATATAAGTAGAACATATAATATAAAGGTAACATTAAATTAGGTTTTAATAATAACACTAGACAATTTCATTCACGAGTATTCTTAGTTTCTATTTCGACTATATTGAAGGTACATGGTTTATGCCTTCTTGTCTTTAAAATTAGGATCTCCAGAGACTTTTTTATGAAATGACGTGATTGCCTTAAGCTAGGAAGTTGCCAAATTTTAATAGCTACAAATTAAAACTTGTCTTGCAACCAAAATGTTGTATCACTATATCTAAGATGCAACATGTTCTTTGTAAGATGTTGCTTGTTATCTTTCAAATCAAAATGTCCAAATCATTTATCCAAATACAATATACATATATAAAGATCACAGTGAGCGAGCCTGATCATTTCTAAAAATCCAAAATCTTTAATATGCTTTAAAGTAGGTACAAATGAAACAATACAATGCTGACTTTAACTTTTAGTCACTTGCATTAAACAACAATTGCAACAAAAGGATCCCAAATATGAACACAACTAGTACCTTTCATGCAGGCTTTATTAAACACTGCTAACATTTTCTCTAAGTTTCGTAATATATTTAAAAGAAAGAGCATTCTACTTTTAAGCAAGAGTTATAATTCCCTTCTCTCTATTTACTGCTATTCATTTCCATTAATTATAAATGTAATACAAGGTATTTGGAAAACTTTCATTGAAATTTATTGGTTTTAGGATCTACATTGATAAGAATAAAACAAGCTAAGACAATGCATAGAAAAGAAAAAATATAGATCCCTTATGCAGTTCATAAAGTGTCCTAGGACATCCATTTGGTTATGCAAATTTATGTTTTAGTCATCTAAAGTCTATAGTTCAATGTTTAAGAGTCTAAAAACAGAAAATTTGCTAACTCCAACTATTCCAAGCCTTCAAAAGATATTTATAAATTGTTTGGAGGCTTGATTCATAACCCTACCACCATCATCAAAAAGCACACAAATTATTTAAAAAATCTAAACTAAAAAAACAACAACTTCAAAATCTAGTTATTCAACAATGAAGACAAACGTATTGCTATGTATAAAACTTTATCTATCTTTAGATAGTAAAAAAAGATGATAACTTAGAGGCCATTGGGAAGAGATTTGACGAGCAAGCGAGTGGCGAGCAGTGACCACATAAGCGGTATATGCCAATAAGTTTAAGGTGACAAAGAGGTGCACGAAATTTAGAGGAGAGAGACGACTGCAGGTAGATGAGTTCTTAAGATTTCATCCCATTTTGAAAATCCAAATAAAAATAAAAATTCAAGATTAGTCTAAAATGTAATTAATTTAAGTTGGTCAATTAACTTCAGGTTAAATTAAGTTGAGCTGAGTTTAAGTCATTTTTGCCATTCCTATGTCGACGACTACAATGGCAAGTAGCAAACGATGATGAACTTCTTTAACTTCTTAGATTAGGAGTAAGAACTAAAAAAGTAAGATGAATAAATGTGTATTTTTAGAGATGGATAGAGATAATTAGCGCACTAAGATGTTTTTAAATGTTTTACTATTTAAGTGATAAAATAATGTCATTTTTAACCAATAAAGTTGAATCGCTTTGGGCTGAACCAAGCTAGCCTAAACTTAGCGTAAAATAAAATGGTTACTTTTAAAACCATAGTTTTGCCTGAATTTCAACCAAGATAGGATATGGGACTATGGGTTAGATCATGTTACATAGGCTCAAGTTGTTTTACCTTCTTAAAATCTAGTAAGCAATTTTGAATTCTAAAGTATTTTCAAGTATTACTTGCTCATTTGACATTAAATCACCCATTTCACAAATATTTTATCTAGAGCCGTGTATTTAACAAGTTATATGAATAAAAAATCTTAATTATATTTAGAATTCTAGTTTAGGAGAGAACGAAGCACAAGTCTTTGGTTTGAATAAGCATCTTTATTACTCATATCGTATATTATTTAAATACAAAAGAAAATTGACACGACTATAGAGTAGCAAGCACCTAATGAGGTTGATAGGAGTGATGAGCTGGCAAGCGGTGGTGTGGAATTGTAGCCCAATGATGAGGTTGTTATGAGTGGACATATGGCAGAAAATACGCATGAGGAGGTACGCCCAGAGGTACGTCCAAAGGTAATGCTGAGGCATAGCACTAGGATCAGAAAGAAATCACTAAAGATAAGAGAAAACGAAGGTATATGAGTTGGGTAGTGAAGGGAAGGGAGGGAGGACGATTGTAAGACAAATTTCCCCTTTGTATGCCTTCTTCTTCTTATCTGAATTATATGAGTTGGGTAGTGAAGGGAAGGGAGGGAGGACGATTGTAAGACAAATTTCCCCTCTGTATGTCTTCTTCTTCTTATCTGAATTCCCTTTCTTTGATTTTTTTTCTCTGAAGTTACATTTCTTTTGCTGGTGTTCGTGCCAATTTGGTGCTTTCATTGAGAGGACCCTATCATGGTATAAAGTGAGTTAAGAAAGAATTTCAGAAGGAGATTAATAAGTTGCACGTGTTAGGAGAGCAGCGAGATTTTGCATCGTCTAAGAGAATGGAAAAGATCGAAAGTAGCATGGAAGAGATTGCTAAGGCAATGACGAGTCTTTCTGATGAGTTTACAGTTTAGAGGCTTGAGGTTGCTAGCAGATCCTCGAATTTTGGCACAAACACTCGTGGTCACACCAAGCTTGCTAAGATTGATTTTCCCTAGTTCAATGACACAAATCCTTTAAATTGGATCTTTAGAGCTTAACAATATTTTGCTTATTGCAACACTTCCGAAGTTGAGAAGATGGTGATAGCATCTGTGAACATGGAAGGCGATGTCGTGCCTTGGTTTTAGTTGATGAAGAAGATGAACTAGATCATGTTATGTGCTACTTTGTGTAAGGCAGTTAAGCTACACTTTAGGCCAACTAAATATGAGAATCCAAGGGCCTAACTTTTCAAACTCATTCAAATCGGATCCGTACAGGAATACCATACTCGCTTCATGGTTCTCGTAAATAGGGTGGAGGGAGTGGCTACAGAGGCGCTTCTAGATTGCTTCATCAGTGGCTTGAAGGATGAGATTCGGCGAGAAGTGATTTCAAAGGAACCAGCAATGTTATCAAAGGCAGCAGCTCTGGCTAGACTTCTCGATGAGAAGAACACACCTAACTGGTGGGGTTTCATGCAGAATTGCAGCTATCACTTAGGTAACACAGGGAAAAGTTCAGGTGGAGGATATATTTTTACGTCGATAACTCTATTGGCAAAAACAGTGGGAGGTTTCTAAATTCTCACAACTTCCTTAGTCTCTATGCCTTCAACAAGAAAGGCACCATTACCTCCATTGTTGCTAAAGCCCATGACTAAACCATTTAAATTTTATGGTCACCCTAACTTCAAATTAACCATTAAATGCTCTAATTGGGCATAAAAATTTTAAATTCCGTGCTTGAAAAAATTTAAATGGGAGAAAATCACTAATTCCCATTTTTTTTCAATAAAGGGCATTTTAATCCATTAATTTTGTTTCTCTTTAAAACTAAAGCTATAAAAGTTATTGATAAATTTTAAAAGTTGTGAGTTACATTGATTATATGTCAAAGCATAAGATTGATACAAATTCTTTAGACCTCTTAATTTTAAAACGACCTTGTTTTCACTTATATAAATAGGTTTTTAATAACAACTTGACCGTAAGTAACAATATATTAACTAAAATATAAGAGTAATATTTGATAATTTTAAAACATAAGGACCTAATGTGATAATTTGTCAAATCGTAGGAGGATCCTAGTTTACTCTAATATTTAATACCCGTGATATTTTTTTTAATTGAATGAGTCCTTATCCCTCCCTATTTTCACCATCTACAAATGTCTAATTATAGGATTGACAAAGGATCAAATCACAATTACGCCCACCCAAGTTGAAATCTGACTTGAAAGTTTATGTTTAAGTTCTAGTTCAGCTTGATCAAACCCATGAATAAGTTTAAATATTTGCTTGATTAGTCGAATCAAGCTCGATTAAATGTATATATTTCTGAAAAAATTGTATCGTTTCATTTAAAAATTTTGATATTTAGATCAAGCCGGGCTAGACAGCCCAAACTCTAACCTACTCAGTCTAAAAGATCTAATCAATTCATATAGAGCCCATTAACTTCAAGCCGAGTGGGCAATTCTTGCCAAGCAGACTCTAATAACAGTTGTGCCCATGACTCATGGTTTAGTTGAAGATTATCTACACAGAAAGTAGGCCCAAATAAATCTTGTCAGTTAATTGCTTTATCGAGCCCAAATGTATATAAGTTACTGCAAATGGATACGAGTTATAAAACAGAGCCCAAATTGCTCACGAAATGTCAAATCCCCGATTGCGTTTGCGTCGTCTCTCGAGTCTGTCTTGTGGAGGTGGTTATCTTGGTTTCTCATCTTGGGTGGAGCAGGAGCAGGAGCAGGAGCAGGTGGTGGTCTTAAAGTATCTGAGTCTCGCATCGGACCCTTAACGTAATTAAAAAGTTAGTTTATATTTGTGTCGCGCGTTCTTGTGCGAAATTCTCATATCTCTCTTATGTCCCTTTATTCCCTTCGTTCGATCAGATACCGTGGACAATAGGTTTTCTCCTTGAGTTCAGAAAATCATAATTTAAGCCGGTGCTTTTTGTTTACTGCCTTCTGTGATTTTAACTCCTGTTTTGTCTTTTAAATCTTTGCCTGACAGCGGTTTTTCTCATGTTCGGTTGGTTTTGACATCTGGCTATCTGTTTATTTAGATCCTCATTGTTTGGTATTGATTTTATCTCTATTACGAATTAGCTAAGTTTTCCCCTTTCTTCTAAAATTCGGGTTGCAGTTTGCTTTATTCTGCATCATTAGGCGCGTTCTTGGTGTATGGATATGGCTACTTTTGAGGGCAAATTTTCATTTTCTTCAAAATCTGAATCGGAGAAAGAGAATAGTTTGTACCCTCATGTAGGTGATTACGGTAATGATGTGTGGCCTGGAAAGAAAGCTGGGGGTGGTCACCAATTTGGCTCTAAATCCTCTAAAGAAGAATATCAAAGTTTTCAGTTTCCGTTCCAATCTGAAGACTTTGTTGATGGGGATTATGATTCTGGTGATGATGTTTGTGATTCCACACAAAGCTTGCAACTTAATAAGGTTCCTGAGGTCAACTTGAAAAATGTGTTGACTGGTTTGGCTGCAATTTTGACCGGCCGAAACAAGGCTTCTGATGGTTCGACAGTCAAAAAACTGCCCAGTACCAATGTTTCATTTCTTGGGTCTGAAAAGAACGGAGACACATATCTGCACTCCTCGGTTTATATTCCTAGTGCTCCACCACTCTTGGAGTCTGATGGGATTAGTCACACTGTATTCAAAGAGGTCTTGGAAACTGAACCCCCAGAGTGGCTGCCAGATAGTTCTACTACAATTTGCATGCAGTGTACTGCACCATTTACTGCAATTACTCGCGGAAGGCACCATTGTAGGTTTTGTGGTGGGATTTTTTGCCGAGCATGCACCAAAGGAAGGTGCTTGCTGCCTGCTAAGTTCAGGGAGAGGAATCCTCAGAGGGTTTGTGATACCTGCTATGATAGGCTTGATCCATTGCAAGGCGTATTTGTTAACACCATTAGTAATGCTATGCAAGTAGCAAAGCATGACGTGACAGATTGGACTTGTACAAGAGGATGGTTGAACCTTCCAGTTGGTTTATCCATGGAACACGAGATATACAAAGCTTCAAACACATTGAAAAACTACTGTCAGGTGATTCTTGCATTCTTTGATGGCCTGATGTGAAATTCAACCATTAGATTTGTTTTCTTATGTCATCCTTCACTGTGTTTGTTCTTTAAAATTCATTGTTAGAGTTATACTTCTTTCTTGATATTTATATTTTCTTTCTATTGAGTAATCAACAAGCAGGCAGTTAAAAATGGCTTTCTTGTATCTAAGAGGCAGTTATACTTATTAGTTTTGTCTAAATCCTGACTGTAACTTTGTCAATGATTTTCTGGATGAACAGGTTGCAAGGTCAAATCCTGAGAGGTCCATACCCATGGCTGTCCTTAAATCTGCCAAAGGCCTTGCAATTTTAACGGTTGCTAAGGCTGGTGTTTTGTTAGCTTACAAATTTGGCACTGGTTTAGTTGTTTCTCGAAGGTCAGATGGGTCATGGTCTGCCCCATCTGCAATATGTTCTGCTGGTTTGGGATGGGGAGCTCAGGTAAATTATTTTAGTTATCTAGATTTGAATATGAATTGCTAGTATAGTTGCTATTATTTGGCTTTTATGATGGCATTGGATAATTATTACTTTTGTTCACTGAATGAAATCATGTCAATCTATTTATTACATGATTCATCCTAAAAGCACCAGAATTGTATCTTTTCCTCGTATGCATGGCTGATGTTTGAGTTTGTGCATTTTGTTTGAATTGATGAATTGTTTCTTTTATCCATATTTCCCAGGTTGGAGGTGAGCTCATGGACTTCATAATAATCCTCCATGACATGAAAGCTGTGAAGACCTTTTGTAGTCGCATGCATTTTTCCCTTGGGGCTGGTTGTAGTGCTGCAGCAGGTCCTGTTGGTAGGGTGCTGGAAGCTGATCTTCGGGCTGGGGACAGAGGTTCTGGCATTTGCTATACATACAGCTGTAGCAAAGGTAAGTATTGGGAATCAGAGTTCCTTTATAAATTTGAATCTGTTTTGTACCACTGTTTAAGTTGAAACCGGTTATATTTTGATTGTTTGAAGTAAAATTATCCTTATGAAAGTTCAACAATAGTCTACAATATTTAGTCGTTTCCCTGGAAAGATACAATTCATTTTTTCATGAATGTAACAAGATCTTTTAGTCTTACTCTCTTTTGGATTAGTCAATTGTCACGTGTGTTTGTGCATGGTATTCATGGATGCTTGCATATATGCTAGTTCCTGCCTTAATCAAAACAAGTGAAATTTTGTGCTTGAAGCACTGGATTTCTGGGCATTCCTATAGGTGTGGTTGATTTCCTAATTAATTGTGACTTTTGCTTTCAGGTTGTTCTTACCAGTGTTTATCTTTCATGAGCATAGTGTATTTCCTTCAGCATGTTTCTTGCTGACGTATGTGTCGTAAGTAGGAGGAAAAATGTTTGTGCCATATCCATTAGATGATGTGTTTAGATTTTTTTAAAAATTGAGTTTAATTCATACCACGATCAGAAAGTTTTGAGTTATCTGATGCTCCGTGTTGTGGCTAATATACCAGGGGCATTTGTTGGGGTTTCACTTGAAGGGAATGTAGTAGCAACAAGGATGGACACCAATCTAAAGTTTTATGGCGATCCTTATTTGACAACTGCAGACATTCTGCTTGGGACTGTTGACAGGCCAAAAGCTGCTGAACCCTTGTATAGATCTCTTAAAGACCTGTACTCCAGCCTACACAATTAGTTATACGGTTTCTACACGCGTATGGCATATATCTATGTTGCATGTGAAACGCCTTCATGACACAAGTGATATTTGTCTCGCTTGTGATGGCAAACTTGCTGTACATTATTAGTACCAGGCTGTGTTCATTTCCATTCAAAGGGTGGGTAAATATTCACATTATTTGTTTGGCGTTGGTAAGACTTCGTTGATGTATATAGAAAATTTGTATATTCTGATAATGGAATCCCAATGTGTATAATAACTTCCTTAATAATTCGCAACTTGTATAATCCATGTTAGGGAACGAACCTTCTTTCCTTTGGATTCTAATGGTCTGTATTAAAATCCATGTTTTGGAAGTTTCTGTACCAACCTGGTCTATCTCCAAAACTGCTTCTGGTGTGGGGATCACTAGTGTTGGTGGTAGCTACTGCTTGTAGAGGAACCATTAGGTGTCAATGGGGTTATTATTATCAGCAAATAATTGAGTTATAGATTGTGGATTAATAACGTTTTGGAGTAGGTTGGTAGAGATTTCCAAATGCGATTGGTTGGCAGATGATTCTTCAAGCATTACAAGACGAGTGATCCATTCTAATCTCTGAAGAGAGAATGTTATCTTAAGTTTCAAATTCTAAATATTATTTGTTACTTTTTCTTTATAGAAAGATGCTATCTTACAAAAGATAAAAGATAAATCCTATCGTATGATAAGTTTGAAGTTTATACCTGATTGTAGTGTTAACAAGTTTTATAACTTCTTTTATTTGATGGTATCTGTAAGGATCTCTTTTTGTATTCCTTCAATCATCATCTCTCGAATAGGTTCTACGTGAATTCCGCGTAGGTCCTACAAAATAAATGGTTGAGATTTTATGAGATAAAATAAGACAAGGTAATATTAGACAGAAGATCTGGGTTCTTTTTGAAGCATGAAGTATCCGGTCAAGCCTTGTTGTGTCACTCCACTAACTACATTGTTGAATAGGTTGGTTTTATTACCATTTGCATTTGGGCCTAAAAGTATAGTTAATGAAAGTAGAAACAATTTTTCGGATTCCTCATTTAAAGATAAATATTCATTGTTGTAAATAATGTTTTTAATAGAGATAATTAATTTTCAATTTAACAAAAATGGAATTTGCTTTTTAATCACTAGAATTAAAATGAGGGACTCTTGAAATTCGGCTCGCCGCCCCAAAGATAGGTTTCAGTTTTCAAAAGCTACGAAAGAAGAGGAGTCACTGGTCAGTCTACACGGGAGTGGAGAAGTAAGGCTAAGAAAGGTCACAACAATGGAGAAAACAGAGATCATGGAGATTGTTAACGTTGATTGTTATCAACGCACGCCCATTTCAAGCAAAGGCACTACCGTGAAGTCTGCTATCTCTGTTGAGCAGCACAACGAAGAAAGAGACCTTAACCTAGCCATAATGGCCTCTCTCAAATCTCACAACGCAAAAAACTTTATTGATTTAGCTCAAGAATATGACGATGACGATGACGATGATAATGACGACGACGACGACGACTTCTTTCGAATCCTTGGTTTTTCGCCTGCAACCAATTCTTATGCAAAACAAAGACATGTTTTTGGTTGTTCTATCAAAGAAAAGGGGCAGTCTTCAAATTCCAAAACTTACCCCGAATTCATCTGCGACATCTGCGCTGAGCCAAAGTCTGGTGAGGAGTCATTTCTCATAAAGGAGTGTGTTCATTCTTATTGCAAAGACTGCATGGTCAAGTACGTGGCTTCAAAGCTTCAAGATAACATAACTAACGTGTCATGTCCTGTTCCTGATTGTAAAGGCTTATTGGAACCTGAGTATTGTCATTCAATTTTACCTAAGGAGGTATTTGATAGGTGGTGCACTGCTTTATGTGAAACTTTGATTCTTGGGACTGAAAAGTTTTACTGTCCTTTCAAGGATTGTTCAGCAATGTTGATTGATGATGGAGGACAGGTTATAGCCGAATCTGAGTGTCCCCATTGCTGGAGACTGTTCTGTGCACGGTGTAAAGTACCATGGCATTCAGACATAGGGTGCGAGGAATTTCAGAAACTGCACAAGGATGAGAGGGAGAGGGAAGATATCTTGTTGATGAAACTGGCAAATGATAAGCTTTGGCGGAGGTGTCCAAGTTGCAAGATTTTTGTTGAAAGAAGTCAAGGTTGCAAATTTATGAGATGCAGGTACCTTTTATTAAGCGACTATTTTATCACAATAGTTTAAGTTATTGTACGAGACAACTTAATTAATTTTATATATTCTTTAACACCTCTACTTCTATATTAGAAGACTTGAATTGCCTCATTTTGTTACAGAGAATTTTAAGTAGCTTACATGTACCTTTTCATCTTCTATTTGATTATTCAATGGCTATCAAACAGAGATTGTGTTTTTAACTCAATTCATTTGTGACAGATGTGGGACTCATTTCTGCTATACTTGTGGATCAACTACAATCAGTTTAGCCACCCACTTTTGTCATTACTGTAAAGGTTGATGTTCAGGGAAATTATAAAGAGAGAGACCTAGGAACATTTACATAGGTATTCTCATCGGACTGATTTTGGGCTTTGCTTAGCTTATCTTGCTGTACTTCCTTTTTTGGTTTAATTTGAGGACTAGCATACTTGATGTTCTAAATTGTAATTTCACTAAATGGGTTTAAATTTATGAATTATAATCAAAATATTTTTAAAATACGATGAACATTAAATTGCATTAATTAAACATATTCTTTCACTACTTTTATATTTTAGTGAATTTATATAAGAAATATATAAATATTTTTAGTTATGATTTTTAAAATTATCAAAAAATTAATCTAAACCTAATGTTTTGAATATATTTTTAATAAAATTGAAGGATCTAGTTAAATATTGTTTAATAAAATAATAATTTATGATCAATTAGACATTTATTAGGGAACACATGCATCGATTCTAAGTTGTAGTGCGAGACATCCTTGCTGATTATCTACTCCTAAATACTTAATTAATATTATCAAAGACACTTATATTAATAACTAAAGATAATTTTGCTTAAAAATACAAAACAAAGTGAAACCAAGCTGCTCCTAAAATTTCAGTTAACTCAAGCAAGATGAAACTTTCCAATCATAGCGGTAGTTATTTTCCTTATTTTAATTATTACTCCATCCGATTCATAATAAGAGTCATTTTGGATACATTTTAATTATTTAAAATAAGTGTCATTCTTGACTTTGTATGCATATTTATAACTTTTCTTCCGAAATTAACTTTATTTATAACTTTTCTTCCGAAATTAACTTTTCATTTATCTCTCGTCTTAATTATACAGATCACAATTTCAAGGCAATTTCTCTCACATGCTAATTTAAGATGCTGATTACCGAGGTAATTTTATAGGAGTATTAATAAGGGTATATCTATAATTTTATTAACTTTCTTAATAAACGTGTATTTTTCTAAAACGACTCTTATTATGAAACGGAGGGAGTATAAGTTATGATGACTACGAAAACAACTCAATAATGATCACGTAATTCAATCTTTATTATTGTCGTTATCATTAACTAGGAAGCCTATGGATTATACGTAATTCAAGAAAGTTTTGCTGTAAGGACGAGTCATTCAATGAAGTTGATAGTTTTTTTTAATTTGTAAATTAAATTTAACCATTAAAGGCAATAATAAGTGTTACAAGCACAAACGACCCATCATTATGAATGGACTAACAAACAATAGGAAAATATTAGATTATGAATCAAAATTTAAATGCACAGGCGAATCATTAATACTAGAAGAGTGTATTGATATCATTTCCCAATAATCTAGTTACATGCGGCCTAACTTTGCTTCTCAATTTGAAGATTGTTTTTTGTTGTTTTTGAAGCATTTTCAAGAATGTTGATCTTCTATAACCCATAAGGATTGCTTATCTTTAATAATTCATCCACAACTTTTTAGTGCACGTGACTAGATTATAGACTTTGAAAGGGATCACATTCAAACTACCATGTTTTTTCAAAGATCATATGTAACACCCTACTCCTGCAAGACACGTACTCGATATCTTGTGTAATATCCGAGTCCGTACCCCGTAAAGGTGGCTTGTTAGAACACTCAATTAGTTAAAATTCAGTACAAATTTTTTTTTGAATCCACAAACATAATATGTAGAAATTAATAATCAATTCAGGTCCACTTTATTCGCAAATTTTTCAATCATAACAATGCAATCAATAGAATTTTCAATAGTCATTTGGGCCCTTTCATGAAAACAAAACACTTTAGTCATAAAATCTTTACATTACAACATAAATCATATACACCTTTTTACAAAACTTTCGGAATACATAATTTGATACAAAAGTTGCGGAATATACAATTCCATACAAAAAGAAAGAAATATAATACAGACACAAACTGATCCCGACCTCTATCCCTTACTTGTATGTTGTAGGGATATTTTCATTTGTGTAACGGGGTATTCTTCTAATCCTGAAAAATACTTACAAATTTTGGGTAAATTTTGTGAACTCAATGAGCGACCATTATCGATGGCTCACCCAATTACATAACACATAATTCACATTCACTTCATTTCACATTTCACATTCAATACAATTTAAGCATTCATATTATGCATATGCACATGAGACCACTTTCCATTTATTACTTTGTTGTGACCGAGTGTCTAAACTATCCCGTATTCATTGAATACCTAGCTCATTAATCTACACAGCTGGTAGAGCCTCTCAGTAACTAGAGTCGTCTCTCAGTCCTGAAAATACAACGTTGCAATTTTGGTGATGTACATATAGTAAGTGTTTAAAGAGGAATCCTAAGATATGTAACTGACAATCCATTTATGTTGAAACCTGTAACTTCACGTATCAGTGCTTCTTAATCTATTACTTTGTTAGAAGTATAACAAAAACTTTTGCCAACATTCACCCTAGGTCTAGACATTCTGGAAAACATTTTGATTACAGTCATTAAGGCTAAAACATATGTTTTATCACCTCTATATGCTAAGAAAAGGTCATCAACAAATACTAGACTTGTTATGCCTAGCCTTTGACATTTGGATTGATATCTAAAGTGCTTTGTTCTCTCTACTACCCTTTTGAGTATTCTGCAACATACCTCTATAACAGGAGAGAATAAGTAAGAAGAGTAAGAATCTCCTTGCCTTATACCCTTACTACTTTTGAAACTTTTTAACGATTCCCCATTTATAAGCACTTTAAAAGATAAAGTTGTGATGTATTAAGAAATCCACTTAATAAAGATTTTAGGAAAAGCCATTATCCTCATTATGTTTATTAGAAATTACTACTCCACATTGTCATAAGATTTCCTTAATTTAATCTTCAATGCATAATCTCTAACCCCCTTTCTTCTGTGGTAACCTTTCATAAACTCCTGCATCAATACAATGTGTCACTCATTGATCTACTAGGGATGTATACTCCTTGTGTTTCACCCATATGCTTAATTAAAATCTTTTTTATTCTATTAACAATAATCTTATAGGTGATTTTGTAAATAGAATTAGAGCAAGAAATTGGTATGTAATTACTGAAATACTCCATCTTTCCTTATTTTGGAATTAGGGTTATGAAATTTCTATTTATCTCTTTGAGCAATTTCTTACTATTAAAGAACTCTGAGACATGTTTCTGAACCATATTTCTAGTCAGAGGCCAAGTTTTATTGAAGAACATCATATTAACCATTTGGATCTAGGCTTTGTGTGAATTGAATGACTTTACTACTTCATCAATCTCCTCACTGGTTACAGGCTAGGATAATATATTAACATCCTCAGAAGTTATAGTTTCCAACATGATCTCCTTGAGTATTTCAAATATAAAGTGAAGCATTTGTTGGTGTATTCATGATTGAAGTAAATAATTAGTTGTTTCCTTAAGTAAAGCCTATTGTTCAAGTATACTTTGATTGTATTTAATCACAATGACAATCTGTTGTAGATCTTCCTTATCATGTATATGGTAGTAACAAAAACCACTTTATGTAACGAAGCAGACGCTTTACCTATAGAGGAGTAGTTAATGAACCAGTTCAAGTAGACTCCCATTCTTAAGTCGGATTAGATATCTCCAACATATGTTGAAGTCTGCTCCATGTGGGTTTGGAATAAGTACATTCAAAAAAATATGTGATTTCGATCCTCATCAACATTATCACATAAAACACATATTGTTTCATTCAGCCTAAACCATCTACACTTAGTCCTCAAATGGTTTTGATAGCTAAACAACCAATAAACGCAACTTTGGGATTTAGAGATTTAGACTATATGAGTTTATACCATGGTACCTCCATTCTATTAACTATGAAAATCCTATGACAAGTGTGATTCGTATATAGGTCTTAGGGATTTAGGCTCCAATAGATGTTATCCTGTAAACTCGTATCTCCTAGTGGTGGAAGAGATTCTCTCATCTTAGCGAAACCTCTGAAATTCCTATACCATTCACTATCTTAGATGAGGATAGACACTTTTGACTCAATTGGTATTTGGTTCCTCAACTATGCAAAAGTAAGATTGCTTATTCGAGGACTGGTTTCAAGTCAATTATCAAACCAGAAATAAGTTTTTCTTCCTCCATTCACTCTATGTTTAATATGTGGGTAGAGAGACTGATAAGCTTCAACAAATGGTTGAATATCATAGAGAAATGAGAAGAGCTTTCTAGTTGCCAGAAGCAACTTTCCTTGAGGTAGAATTCATGAATCCATTTGGACCACATCGCTTCTTTATTTGAAAATAGTTGCCATATTCTCTTACTAAATAAGACTGTCTATATAGACGTTGCGGAAATTATGCTCAACCCCCATTTTTGTTTTGGGAAAGTGATGTTGCTCTATTTAACTTTGGCAACCCTATTTGTTTCTACTTTACTAGACCAAAGAAAAACCTTTAACAATTTGTCCACTTCTTTCATAGATTCTAAGGTACAAGTAGATGTGTTATCCAATGTTGATGGAGACTAGTCAAAGCAAAAATAATTAGTGTAATTTTGCCAGCATATGATAGGTGCCTATTCTGCCATGAATTCACTTTGACTTTGATTTTCTTTTCCAATAGAGGTATACAATCAGACATCATCAACCTTGGACTTAGGCACCTCAAGGTACCTTAGAGAAGGAGGATGGAGGCTTGGCCTAGTAGCTCCACTGAACTCCATAGGATTGTTAACATTTTATGAGGTGTATATACTACTCTTCTCTAAATTAATATTAAGTCTTGACCATCTATGAAAGAAAAAGAATTTTTTTATCCCTTATTTAAGCCATTGCACCCATGATCTTTGCTTCACCATGGAATAATCAAACAATAAGGCTCTTAAAAGTTTATGCATTGCATGCGTTTCATTATGTTGGAGTTCACTAGAATTAGGATTTATGTATAGCTCATCCTGGATAGATCTTAAAGCCTCTTTAACAATTGTTAGCAAATGATGATTGTTTCCAATGTTCTCCTTATACAACTACTTTAGAGAAGTTCTAATGAGTTTCGTTATGGTTTCATAAACAAAATGCTTAGTGCCCTGAACTTTAGTGGGGATAGCTTTCCAGAAAATTTCATCAAAACCTGCTAAAGAGGTAAAGAAATTTTTGAATCTAAAAGGTGTTCTAATACCTATGGTCTATGTTTTAGTAATGCATATTGAGTGATTTGAAAGGATGTTTGTAGTGAATGTTGATGATGAGCTAGGAAATTATTAAAGTCACTCCAAATTTGTCATATATCTATTTAATTTTTTTTTCTAAAAAACTGCTTTCATGTTGATTATTGTTCTATGTGAAATAGTTTCCATCAAAAGGAATGTTAGAAATTTGAATGTCTGTAGTGCATTGTCTAAACTCATAGCAAAGTTGTTTAGACCCATAGACACCTTCAACTTTCTCAGGACTTAGGATGGTATTAAAATCCCCAATCAAGAGCCATAGTTTTTTATTGAAGCATGCAACCCTTCTTAGCTAATTCCAAAGTTGATTCCTTTGAAGCACATTGTTATATACATATATAAAAGATATTACACCAATTTTCTTTGTAGTGTTGAAAAAAAATCAACAACTATAATCTGGTCTGACATATTCAAGGTTGTTACATTCACAATTTGATAATTGCAGTATATCAGGATCCTCCCATTAGGGTAATGATGGTGATTTGTAATCTTTCTCTAATTGGAAGACAACGTCTACAAAAGATGGCACCTACCCACCTTTATTCTTAATTCCAATAAGCAAAATATATTTGGTTTATCCTTGAAGATAAGATTCTTGAACAAAAGTTTCTTAGAAGGAGTATTAGCTCCTCTTATGTTCCAAATAACGACTTTCATGCATTTACATATAAAGTAAGAGTTTTTTTTCCTCTTGTTAAATATTCTTCTAGATAGTGGCTTGAATTCATTCTCATTATCAATATTTGTAGCTACTTGGTCCTCTTTATTTGTGATCTCATTCACTACTTCAGCCTCTTTTAGGCACATAAGAGTTTTACACGTGTTTTCATCTTCCACACATTCTTCAATCATTATATGCTCTCCATCGTAACGAGAATTAGCCTTAATGCCATGATCAGTCTAACATGGACCTTCAAAGCCAATGTTGTTCATTTTAGAGGTTTTGTTATTGCTTTTCCACTTCTTCTCTTCAATTTCAATAACAAAAGAAAATGAAGTGTTAGTGTTAGAATATTTTCTGCAAATTTCCATATTATCTTTGTTGATTTAGTCCAAATTGACCAGGTATTTTGTTGTTTCAGTTGTTACACTTGAGCATAACTTGTTTTTTCTATTTCCTATATTTTAAAGAGAGACATGCATGTTAGTGCCTATTTATGTGTAAATCTTGTTATGAATTTGCCTATGTAAAGGCTTCCAATGTTCTTAATAATCCAAGAAAAAGAATTTTTCTCCAGGTCTTTCTTTTATTTTAGTTATCAGTGGTATCAAAGCATTAAATAAAAAGACAGAGCATTTCTTTTAAGTAAGAGTTCTTTTTAAAAAAAGAGAAAAGTGCAGTCATATACAAATGGCTACAAATAATTTTGTGCAACTAGCCATTCCACATTTTGATGGTAATTATGACCATTGGAGCATGCTAATGGAGAACTTCTTAAGGTCCAAGGAGTACTGGAATGTTGTTGAATCTAGTGTAGCAACACGTACAAATGGAGTGGTAACAAAAGGATTTAGAGGCATTGAAGTTGAAAGATTTGAAGGCAAAAAATTACTTATTCCAAGAAATTAATCGATCTATCTTGGAAACTATTCTTAGCAAAGAAACTTCCAAAGATATTTAGGATTCAATGAAGAAAAAGTATCACGGCACTTCTAGAGTGAAGCCATCGTAGTTGCAAACCCTAAAATGGGATTTTTGAAAATTTGCAAATGAGGGATGATGAAATTATTGACAATTATTATGCAAGGACCATGACGATAGCCATCAAAATGCAATTCCATGGTGAGAAGATGACATATATTGCTATTGTTTAGAAGATATTGCATTCTTTAGCACCAAAGTTTGATTATGTTGTCTGCTCAATTCAAGAATCTAATGACATAGATGCACTTTCTATTGATAAACTTCAGAGCTCTTTGTTAGTCCACAAACCAAAGACGAGCTGCAGTTCAACTATAGAGGAGCAACCTTTAAAGGCTTTAACTATTTTTTCCTCAAATTCTAGAGGAAGAGGTAGAGGTAGAGGTAGAGGGGGAGATCGAGGCAACAAAGATGGTAATAAGTCTACGAAAGCTGATTATGATCAGTTTCGAAGTAAAAGCAGAGGTTGAGATCAACAATTTCACAAATCCAAAGTAGAGTGTTTTACATGTCATAAATTTGGCCATTATCGTTTTGAATGTTATAATAAACTGCCTAACAACAAAGGAAAAGGAGAGAAATCAAATTTTACAATAAAGGAGGAAGCAAAAACTTTATTAATGGCAGTTTAAGTCAATCAAGAGCCTCATGAATTAGACGTATGGTATGTAGATACAGGATGCAGCAACCATATGTGTGGAAGTAAGTCTTCTTTTTCTTACTTAATTGAAGACTTTCATTCTAACGTTAGTTTTGGGGATTGTTCTACAATAAATGTCATGGGAAAAGGTGATATTAATGTAAGAACTAAGAATGGTTTTGCAGAAACAATTTCAAATGTTATTTACGTTCCTGATTTAAAAAGTAATTTGTTGAGTGCTAGTCAATTGCAAGAGAAGGGTTATGTGATAACTATTCAAAAAGGTTCTTGTGAAATATATGATCCTTCAAGAGGAGCTATTCCTATTGTTCAAACGAGTTCAAATGGACTATTTCCATTGAATATTGGAAGTGCTCAATCTTGCTTGACGACGAAAGTGAAAGACTCCTCATGGCTTTGGCATTTTCGCTATGGTCACTTTAATTTTAGTGGATTAAAGACTCTTTAACAGAAAAATATGGCGATAGGTCTTCCTCAAATCACTACTTCTTCCCAAGTTTATGAAGATTTTGTTGTTGGCAAACAACGTCATGCTCTATTTCCTCAAGGAAAGTCATGGAGAGCAAAAAGTGTGCTAGAGTTAGTTCATTAAGACATTTATAGGCCAATAAACCCAACTTCTAATGGGGTAAAAGATATTTTATTATCTTCATTGATGATTATACTCGAAAAACATAGGTTTATTTTTTGTAGGAGAAATCAAAAACTTTTAGTGCATTTAAAAGCTTCAAGGCATGTTTTGAAAATGAAATAGGAAAGACCATTAAAACTCTCCTCACTAATCATGGTGGAGAATACTACTCTAAAGACTTTGGTAGCATTCATAAGGAGCTTACAACTGCTTATACACCACAACAAAATGGTGTATCAAAGAGAAAAAAAAATAGAACCATTCTCAATATGGTGAGAACTTTGCTAGTAAGAAGTAGAATTCCAAAAAAAATCTGACTAGAAACGGTGAATTGGAGCATCCCTGTCTTGAACAAAAGTCCTACCTTTATTGTTCAAAACATTACACCAGAAGAGGCTTAGAGTGGACGGAAACCAACTGTAGATCACTTCATAATTTTTGGTTGCATCGCTTATGCACATTTTCTAGATGAGAAAAGGAAGAAGCTAGAGGGTGAAAAGTTTGTTTTTCTTGGTGTAAGTGAAGCATCTAAAGCATATAAATTGTTCAATCCATTGACTAAAAAGATAGTGATCGGCAGGGATGTTGTTTTTTATAAGGAGAGCACTTGGAATTGGAATAGGCAGCAACCTACTCCAATGATGTATGACAGTAAAGCTAAAGAAGAAAGGTAACAACTCATAGATCAACAAACTCAAGCAGTCTCAATACTTGAAAATCCACCAAGTGAAGCACCAACATCCATTTAAATGTTACCAATGTCAGTAGAATCTATTGATGCAACAATTGATACTCGTCCTAACTATGTTTGAAAGAGACATGCATGGATGCTAGACTATGAGGTAACTGGAATTGACCAAACTAAGGATCCAGTCACCTATTTTGCTTTATTTGCATATTGTGATCTTACAACTTTCGAGCTTGCTGTGAAAGAGTCAAAATGAAGAAAGGAAATGGATGAAGAAATTGATGCTATTGAGATAAACAAAACTTGGGAATTAACTGATCTTCCAAAATGGCACAAAACCATTGGTGTCAAGTGAGTCTTCAAAACAAAACTTAAAGAAAATGGTGAAGTTGACAAGTACAAGGTGTGATTGGTGGCTAAAGGATACAAGCAAGAGTATGTGATTGACTACAAAGAAGTTTTTGCTCCAGTTGCAAGGCATGATACAATCAAATTGGTGATCACATTAACTTCATGGCCTATCTTTCAGTTAGATGTTAAATTTGCATTTTTGCATGAAAATTTAGAGGAACAAATATTTTTTGATCAACCTCCTACCTATATTAAAGTTGGAAATGAGCATAAAGTGTATAGATTAGAAAAGACTCTTTATGGAATAAAACAAACTCCACGAACTAGGTATAGTTGCATTAAGACTTATTTTATGAGAGAAGGTTTTAAGAAATGTCTATATGATCACACACTTTTTGTTAAAATTTGAGATGAAGGGAAAATGCTCATTGTTTGCTTATATGTAGATGACCTTATATTTACTAGAAACAATAGTGCCTTGTTTGAAAAGTTTAAGAAGTCTATGATGATTAAGTTTGAAATGACAGATCTTAGTATGATGCATTATTTTCTTCGCATTGAAATAGTGTAGTCTACTAGTGGAATTTTTAATTCGCAAAAGAAGTTTGTGCAAGAAATATTTGACAATTTCAGATGAAGGATTGCAATCCTGTAAGCACTCCAACTGTGTTGGACCACGATTTTTCTTATTTTTTATTTATTCTTGATTTGTTTATTTTATTATTTTTAGAGTTTACTCATTAAATTAGCAAGTATGAATAGAAATTAGATATTAGATATTAGAATAAAGTGTTAGAATTTAGTTAGAATTAATATGGTGTATAATAGGCTAAATAGTTATTAGACTTATGTTAAAAGAAAGGAGGGGTAATTATGAAAAGCATTGTTTAATGAGGGGCAAAATGGGAAGAAAGACAAAAGAAAAGGAGCTAAAATTAGAAGAATAAGAAAGAAGAAAAGAAGTCATGAGAAGAAAAGAAGAGAGGAGAAAAACGTAAGGAAGAAAGAAAGAAGAGAAGAGAGTCGTGAGAGAAGCTAGGGAAGAAGAAGAAAAAGTGGAAAGAGAAAGAATCAAGCTTGTTTAAGGTAAGTTTATATTTCTTTCTTGCTTAGGTAGAGAAAGAAGTAGAGAATGGGTTGTGTTGAAAGAAGATGATTGAGAGACCCATTTGATTTTTGGGTTTTTAAGATAGGTTTTAAGTTTTCTAACCTAGATGGACTATGGGTAGGTTAGTTTTGAGCTTGATTTGTGTGGATTTCAATTGTTGTGATTATGGAAGTTTCAAGGGTTTTATTGAATTGGAATTTAATAAAAAATTAGTTTATTTTAGGAAATCAAGAAAATCCTACCCAAGAGAAAAGGGAAGGGCCATTTTAAGTTTGGATTTTCAAGAGTTATAAGCTGGGTAATTTATTTATGGTAATTGTGTAATGAGCAAAATGCCTTGTGTGTTTGTTGTGTGTTAAAATGATTTGCTTTGAAATATTATAATGTTGAAATTGCATTATGATGTATGACATGTGATAAAAATTGAATTGTGAGTATGATTATGCTATACCTTGGAATTGTATCATGGCATTTTGATTTAATGGAAAGAAGAAAAAACATGAGAATATGAACTTTTGATTGATTGAATTGAGCATGAGATTTGATTGTGTTTGGGAGAGAGAGAAATCATTTCATAGTCACGTGCACAAGGACATAAAGCCTTCTCCTAGTTACTCGTTTGTGACGCATGAGATCTGAAAAATGGACTCATTTCATTCACGAAGTAAATTTCGGTTTCTCTATTTTGTTCCACGAAACCCTCGAACCATTTATTTGTGCATTTGCATTTTGATGTGTTAAGTTTTGATAAAGTTGAGTATTATGCTTTGATGTTAAATCACATCCAATATGTTTTATGTGATGATGTATTGAGTTATGAGTTATGAATGTTGAACTTACATTGTTAGGTCAAGATAAGATGAGTATGCTTATATGATCAGATGCATATATGTTTGATTGTGTGGCTCATCACCAATGACTATAAATAGATTAGCCACTGAGCTGTATAACTCATTCCAATATTTTTCCCACTCCTTAGGTGCAAATCGAGAAGATCAGTGATCCTTGCAAGGCATTTAGACAAATTCCAAGATAGTTAGTTTTTGTACAAAGTTAGTGGCTAGACTTTTGGATAGCTTTATAAGCACATTGAACATTGAGCATCCAATGTATTTTTGCATCTTTTGTTAAGACATTGATGTAATGTTGATTTGTAATTAAAGCTATGTATGAACTTCATATTGATTTGGAAATCAATTAAGAATTGAAGAAGTTTCCAATGTGTATGTGCTTAGTCATCTTGTAGTTGTACATTTCTTATTTCAAGTCTTTCATATGTGTAGAAATTGTGTTTTTCTTTCAAGGGAAACACTTGATCGATATAGGTAGAATTAGACTAAGATGTCTTCTTGGAAGTTGTAGATTATCTTTCTAGCTTTTCAATGCTATATAGTATGAAATGTTTAGATATCAGAGTTGAGAGTTATGATTATTAGAAGTTTGTGATGCTGCATAAGATGGACTTTCGGGAAAACTACATTGGTTTGAAATTTTAGCTTTTATAGAGGCGAAATTTATTTTTGAGGTCTTCATAGAATTGTAGGTCTAGAAGTTTTCTTTAAACTAGCTTTTGAACGACCTTAATCTGATATTTATAGTGAAATTTATGTCCTTTTTAACAAAATAGGTCGGAGAAAGAAAAGAAAAAAAAGGAAAGTCGCAATCGCAACTTTGCGGAAATTTCGTGAAAGTCACGATCATGACTTTGCAGAAATTTCACAAAAATCGCGATCGTGCATTGCATGGGCACGTGGAAGTCGCAATCGTGACTCTGCAGCTCTCCTCTATACCTAACACCTCTCACTCTTTTGGCCATAACTTTTTTGTCCGACCTCCAAATAACCTGATTTTTAAAGCATTGGATTCCTAACACATGCCTCTATGTCTCCAAAAACATTTATAGATTTTGTTATTAATTTGAAAAAGATTGATTGAATCAAAGTGAGGGAATCAGATGGAAGAGTGTGAGTTGGATATTTTTTACTTAACATGCTTCAGTATTTTGATGATATCTTAATCTATAGAGCTCCAATTGTGATGATTTGTATCTCTAAATAATTATAGACATAGAGCCATAAATTATATGAAGGAATAAAATTTTAATTCGGTCTCTAAGACTTTAAAATTCTGGATAGAAATTGAGTATAATGTACTACATCAATATATCAATAGTTCGAAAATGTTTGGTCTATAACTTTTAGATTTCTGAATCAAATGGAATGAATTTAGTGTCATTAGAAACTTAAGACAATGGAGAACAAATATTATGAAGAAGCAAAATTGAAATTCCGATTGGAGGTTTCCCAAAATCTATCCTGAAGTTGAAGAAATGAGTTTGCTCACGTTTTTATGACTCTAAATGTTGGGCCCCGAAAACATGGTCCAACATTGTTTGGTATCAGAGCTTAGGTTTTTCCTAGGCTTAAAGTGCATGGTAGAATTAATTGTTATGCTATGTGATTAATTGATTGCATTGTTAAATTGATTGATTGCATTAAATGACATGCATACATGTAAGAAATAGGATTGAAATAAAATGTAAGCTAATCGTTAGTGTTTCTATTGAAGGAGTGAAATGCCACCTCGTAGGAGAACACGAGAAATATTGTAAGGATTGATTGCACCTGACTCTCCACCAAGGGAGAACAGTATCGATGAGTCAGTAGCTCCAAGGAATGTCGAGGCTTCTATTGGGCATGGTAGTGAGCTCATTCGATCACAGACACAAGAGTTGTCTGTTCCACCAAAACAAATGCCTCCCTTAGATCCGAGATTATTTTAGGCATTTACTCAACCCTTTGTCTAGGCTATGGGTCAGACGTTGCAAGCTTCTGCTTCAGCCTCAGTTAAGAAGGGGAAGCAGTTCGACAAGCTAAGGAAGTATGGTGTTGGGCCCCAAAATTTTGTTTTCTTGAAGTTATTAAATATGAATTAATTTGATTTATGCTTTATGGTCTAGTTTGATTTTATTGAAAATATTCATGGAAAATGTTGGATTTAATTGAGATTAATGTGGAATAATGGTTATGAAAGAGTAAAAAGGTTTAGGGGCAAAATGGTCAAGGTACTTAAGTTATGAGATTTTAGACTAAGTAAGGAAGGACATTTTAGTACATGTGCTTTTAGGGCTTAGGTGGAATAGGTTTAAAGAAAGAAAGAAAGGAAAAGAAAATAGAAAGAAGGGAGGAAGAGACGAAAGAGTCGTAGGAGAGGGGAAGAAGAAGAGAAAAGAGGAAGCTTGGCTTCAGGCGTTTCCGACGGTCTGGAAGCATTCTTAAGGTAAGTTATACTCTTCTACTTTTGTTTAGGTTGAATCTAAGCTTAGTATTGTTTGGTTTGAGTGGAAATCGATGGTTTAGGGTTTGTGGTGAAATGTTGTAGATTTGCTTGGGTTTGTGTTCTGTTGATGATTGTGAGTTAGAATGAGGTTAGAATGACAGAATATGACTTGATTCATGAGTTAGATGAGTTGTAGTTGAGAAATGGAAGGATTTAAGGTTTGAAAATGGCGGAAACTGGTTCTGGAGACGAAGCTCCCGCCCGCACGTCACGGCGAAATTCTAGGCACACGCCACGACGTGCATGCGTATTGAGGGCCGCACGCCGCGGCCTGCCAGCCACTCGTCGCGGCGAGGGCAGTTTTTCCAGCAATGTTTTGTTTTAGTGTTTTGCTCATATCTTTTGGTACAGAAGTCCTTTTGGGGTGATTTTAGAGGCATTGTAAACTAGAGAAATAGATCTACAAGTGTTGTGAAGAGATTAATTGATGAATTAATTTCTAAGAATATGGAATTTTAGATGGAAGTTAAGAATGGGGAATTATGATTTCAGCATGAGTTATTAAATGAAATTTTGGTTCACATTTTAGGAGAACAAGAGAGGCAAGAGGATCAAGAGGCTCTAGAAGAAACTCATTCATAGGCAAGAACAAGCAAGGAATTCAGGTGGGTTCATGTTTATAATAAAGTAATTAAGTACTCATTGTTTAGTTCAACTCAAGCAAGATCTCATGCATATACATTACATCATCCACGATCGCATTGCATACTATCATGAATGATTATATTCTGCATTGTGATTTGCATTCATGATTATTATCAAGATTTTCACAAAGGAGTGTTCTCCTTTCACGAATACAAGTGCATGAAATCAAGTTTTACGAAATACATGACAAGCAAGATTACAAGCAAGTTTACAAGCAAGTGCCATTTTGGCAACAAGTTTATAAGA
>JANIHY010000209.1:23137741-23148547 GCA_027479065.1 Erythroxylum brevipes
AATTATACAGATCACAATTTCAAGGCAATTTCTCTCACATGCTAATTTAAGATGCTGATTACCGAGGTAATTTTATAAGAATATTAATAAGGTATATCTATAATTTTATTAACTTTCTTAATAAACGTGTATTTTTCTAAAACGATTCTTATTATAAATCGGAGGAAGTATTACTTACATCTTTAGATAGATGATGGCTGGTTGAATTACTTTAAGAAGCACAAGAGACATCTTCTGTAACGTTACATGACGTGAAATGATACACGGGTAACTTTTACTTGCACATCATAAATAATAATTAACAAGTCACTTTGCCAATTAGATATGATGGACTTGGGGGTCTTTTCCATGTGTTAAAGAATCAATTTGACACCTTCATCCAATTCCTCGTACGAACATTTTCATGCCTCATTATCAATGTATAAATGAACTTGTCGACGATGCCAAGGAATGTCGTCTAGAAAGGGTCAGGTGCAGGAATCTTAAGGAGCTCAAGAACATGAAGCAGTCGAAATAATTAGAAAAAAAGAGAGACCCAAGTTCTACCTTGGTTTAATTGTTAAAATGGACATATTCTACAATTACTCTATTCATAAATGCATGGTGATATGGGAGGGGGAAAATTGGGAGGGCCCTTCTAAAAAGCTTAAATCTTCTATGGAACAACAATGGTGGGTAGGATACAATAATTACATTCCCTCTCTTGTGCATCTATATAGGGAAACAAATGAAATTAAGAAGTCAGTGTTAAAAGTGAGTGAGAATGAATGTGGGCGGGCGGCCTCAAGGCTGTTAATATCCATTTGCTGTTTTCTGTGGTTTTTTCTTGGAGTAGGCAGCACTGCAGTGTGGACAAATGTACTCCAATCCATCTGTTTTAGCGTAGTCCTGTCAATCATCCACAAATGTCAAGTAAATAAATGGATACAGCAATTAACTCATGTCATCCACTTTATTCACATCAAATGCTTATGCTACATTTACTTATAATCAGAAGAAATATTAGAGAAGGCAATAATCCAACACTCTCATCCAAGAACACAATAAATTTCTTCAACCAAATTCATCAGAGAAATGTGGATTGTTAAAAGTGAACGAATCCCATATAGGGTCACATTCAGCAAGCTAATGTGATTATGGATCAGTTAGAAATTAGAACTTTATGAAGAAAAAAATTCATTAACATCCTGATCCGAGGAAGCTGGAACGAACAAATGGTACATGCGAAAGAAAGAGGATTTAGAAAGCATTATGATCCAGATATAGCAAAATAATTTGTGGAAGATGGGAGAGTAAGTACCTTGAAAGCACCAAGCCCCTGCCTCCTGTCACATCCAAAGTGAGCCCATTCACCACAATTTCCACAATTAACCCAATCACCGGCGGCACTACTGTTATACCTCCAACAATGTCAGTATTATTTACTATACCCAAGCAATCACAAATACATGGAAAGAGAGGGACCTGTTACACAGCAAGCAGCATTCTCCATCTACATCATCATGAGCCAATTCGTATTCGAGAAGATAAGTCTCATAATGCCTTTTCAGGGTGTTGCCCACACCCTATAAACCATGGTACAAAAATCAACCGGCATGTTATTCCAAAATTACACACTAATGGAACACTATGCTAAACGATAGTAATGAAGTCCGTGACTGAAAAAGAGGCAATCAGAAATATAATGGCAAACCACCTATAGGGCACCATGATACATAAAAGTCAACAGGTTAAAAGAACAGCTTTCAGTTGAATGAAATTGGTAGCAGTCAAAGAAACAGAGGATGCAATGTGGAGGGCTAAGGCATCAAAAATTAAATACAGATCAAATGAGGACAAATGTTGACCCAAAAAAACACAAAGCACATTTCCGGTTCCGATAAACTCTGGTCCTGACAGTAAATATTAGTACGCTAATTTAGTACACGTCACATAGAGTTCAGGTCTCACCTTACTATGTTATCATGACTGTATCTATAGGACATCTAAAAGAGCAGCATAAAAGAATCTGAACGAGTTAGAAGTGGTACACATACAGTCATTCTATTAGTCGACGTGTGATTGCGCATCTTGGAGAAAACTTGCCCCTTCCAGTTGATGCCATTACCAACATGAAAACCTCCTCTTGAGACAACCTAAAACCCAGTTTTTCTTATTGCAACAACCAGCTCGTACAAATTCAGCAATGGTTAGTGAAAATTTTAAGTTTTTACCTCTCTGTACAAGTTGAATAGGTCAAGCCGTTTTGCATTGAGGATTGCATCAGGAAACTCGGCCAGACCACCTTGAGGAACAAGACGTGTGTGTCCTCGAAGACTCAAGAACTGCATTACATCCCTTAAAAATTCCTCCTGAAATGGATTAAACAATTGGGCAAAGAAGTTGGAAGAGAAAACAAGCACAATATGGAAACATAGTTCATCTTTCTACTTTACACAGCTTCCGATTCAGCCAAAGCTGACCTCTCTAACTCATCCAACTAACCATTCCCTTAACTTTTATGATCAGTGTGTAAAAACAACAAAGAGCAACTAACAAATACAATATAAAACTTGGGATGGCTTTACCTCTGAGCAAGCCTGTATTGGGGCTCTGCCACAACCATGCTTCTTGAGAGGTAATGGATTTAAAGAGATGATCTGCTGAGCTTGATAGGAGGTCGATAATGACTTTCGGTGGGCAACAAGAGCAGGACCACCAGCACCATGCTTAGCAGGTGTAACGGGCAAGTTAGGCTTTACCTGGTCTCCATCATATTTTTCGACATCAGAAAAGCCAGTAAATGGTTGTACTTTATGTTGACGAGTGTGAGGAATTGGTCTCAATGTGGCGACATTCAGCCTTTGCCTAAGATTCCCCCCATTTTCAATTTGAAGGCCAGTGGAATGAGATCTTTTTCGACTAGGTGCAGGAGGTATCAACCAACTAGGAAGATGCCTACTAAGAGCGGATATATTTGTATGAAGTTCTTTTCCCTGCTTTGAACAAAAAAACAGGAAGCGTTCTGCATCATCTTTTTCAAAGGCAGCAACAGACGATCCCTGGATGCTAGCAATTCCGAGCACAACTAAGCTGCGATAAGATGCATCAGGAGCCAATTGCCTTAAAACCTGTGTTAGGCAGGATCCAAGTTTACATATGATCAGTTTAAAAGCAATTAATTAACACAATCTAAATTAACATATGTGAATTAATCAGCATAATTTGTTGGTGCATATCAAATTAAATCTTGTGATAGATATATACTATAACAATAAACATAAGGAAACTTTTTTTTCTCTCACTTGAGCAAAGTTTGAATGTTAATCAGTACCCAGACAACAGATCATTAATTAGGAATCATTTGAACACCTGTTTTCTTTAAGTATCACATAAGCTCTACAACAGGCATAAGAAACCTAACATTTTGGATTATCTTTTCCTGATCCCTAATATATGGGTCACATAGTGCAACGTGTCCTATTAGCTTACCTGCACAGATGAGATAAACAGCAATTTAAAATGGATAGACGACTTTCAGCGAGCAAAATATCACAAGTCTTTACATCTCATATGAAATTGCCATTTCAAACAGCTTTCAGTATGACATAGATGAGGAAGTAGAGAGACTGGCACCTGTGAAGCCCACGTGGGAACCTTCATGCAAACTTCAAAGACACTTGCTCCACATGCTATAGAGGCAGATTTCCGGGGTTCAGATGAAAGTAATTTGCTGTCCCCGGAGCTCGGAAATGCATGGACCAGTTGACTAGTCTCAATAATTTCATTTTTTATATGATTCTCCAGAAACTGAAGCAATGCCCAAAATCTTCAATTGCCTAAAAAGGATACTTGACAAATAATTAAATTGACACAAAGAAAAACTATCCTTGCCTGATCATTAAAACAAGTCTGAGCACTTCCTGACACTAAAAGGGATACATGAGCAGAACTACATGTTGACATATCACATCGCATAGTCACCACACCACGATTGAATGCTCCTGCCTGAAGAGGAGGTGGTGGGGCACTGAAAAGTACAATACCCTTGTGAGCTAATTTGTCAAACATGACATGATCTAAAAAGAAATTTCCAGTTTTCAAGTACAAGATACCACAGTGCTTCATTAGAAAGGAGAGAGCAATACAAGTTACTAGAAACCAGTAGAGCACACTTAAAAAAAAAGAAGGATTTCAAGTACTCCAATACCTTGTCCGATTATGAAGTTTACTCCCTCGAATCTGCACAAACATCAGAATGGAGGAAAATTGACTAAAGGACTAGATGGACAAAAGCATATTATATAGGTAAGTACTTGAAAAGTAGAGACAAATATCTTTAACAAAGAGCACATAACACATGCAAGTGGGTGCACAAATGCCTACACTCACATGAGCCAAATTGCTTGTAAATGATTCCAAGTAACAGGAATAACAAGAAACTCAATGACTCAAATACAAGGTGAGGAACATATCAACCAATGCTTTGAGATGTGTTTAACAAGTCGGACATCCCCTGAGGTCGACTTGAATAAGCCAAGGTAGATAGGTCTTAACATTACTATTCTGGGGGTGAAAAAAGCACCAGATACTTCTTACAAACTTGGTAGACCTCATTTTGCATTACGATAAGCTGAATTAGTTAAATGGCTTCATCACTTGTCAACGGGTATAATTCTGGAAGTTCATATACTACCCGTGGTGTTATACAAAAGAAATCAAAACAAGTATTGGAGAAATTAGAGCACCACCACTAAAACTATTCACTAGCTTGTTCTTGTCTAGAACAAACAGATATGGCAATATAAATATTTAAAAAATGACAGATCGAAGAAATAAATCAAAAAAATTTCAGCATTGGACTCACTTCAATATTTAAAAGAGCAGTGAGCCCATCCTCCAAAGGTCCCAATAAGCTTGCATCCTGAGTACAAAAACTCCATTCTCAACAAATGATGCCATAACAATACTTAGCCAACCAAGAAGCTTAAAATCATGAAAATGAAGCTTACCAATTTGCATGGAAGTCCACAAACAAGAAACCTCATGCGCACATCATCATCATATATCTTTATGGCTGGAAGAGTCTCAGGAGAACTTTCTTCAACCTGGACATCCGACTCAGGCAGGGTGACATCAATCTTTGGTGGGTCTCCCAGTAAATGTGGGCAGGGCTTGGTACTATCTTTGTGGCTGTTAGAACCTAAGACACTATTGTTCCGTACACAGTAGAGCCTAAAAGATGCATGAGCAAGTTGGAATGCATCCCACGTATGGCTACACGAACTGCAATGAACAAGAGATCTGATCACTGTGAAAAAACACAAATACACATACTATTGCAGACTAAGTGATCAGTGTGTAAGAAAATAGCCGAAATCTACACCAAATACTCAAGTTCAGCCACTAATTAGGTGATAACATAACTGATCAATAAGCAACAGATTATAACAGCAAAGACAAGACACCCGTACCTTTGCACTACTGAAAACAGGGCTTGACGAAACTGTGAAGCTGCATAACACAAAACTGAGCTTTTCCAGTATATCACATATGGAACTCCCTGCCATGGTAAAATATCCTATTTTTCAACTACTTGACCCGTAGAAAAAGATTAGGCAAAAGAGTATACAGATCCATATTTTGGAAGCTTCTCCTTCTGCCTATGTAAGATCGAAAATATATTACCGGTACATTAAAGAAGTACAATATAATCCACAGAACTTACAGACCTTAGAATGAAGAGCCTCAGCCAATCTTTCACTGCCTGGAATCTCTAAATAGACCTACACAAGTTGGATAACAAATAAGTAAAACTGACATTAGTATTGTTATTCAAAGAAATTACCTTCCAGAAATGCTTTTGTTCAGGCAGAGAAAGCTACTTATTGTTACAAAATGTTACTCAACTGGAGCACTTCATTAATGAGTTTTGAGATTTCTTGGTACCTTAAGCCAGTATTCTAATATGATAACTATCACTCACAGTGGCAGGCAATGATGAACCAAATGCTCCACATAGGGCTTCTGGGGTAGACAAATCAGCATCTCCCCATCTCAAAGAACCAATCTCTTCACTATCTTCAATCTGTTCTCCTTGCAAATACACAATACTGGGTTCCAATGACTGAAGAACTCTCTGGAACTCATTAGTACTTGGATTAGCTAGTACCTGAACCTGCATTGCAGATAAACACAAGACAAGAAACTTCAAAACAACAGAAAGATACACGATTACAAATCAAATTTAGGGCCTTCAATGCAACCAAATACCTCTAGACGTCCACAAGATAATAGCTCTGGAAAAGGGTATCCGGGGTTATCATCAAGAAGCAGCTGCTTCTGTTTATTACCATTACGACCAGCGTTTTTACCAGAGAGAGCAGCAAGTAGACTACAGTGATTCCTTGAAGGACCTTGTGCATGAAACATCATGCATACATGCCAAGACCCCCCAAATAGAAAGCTTCAATATTGAAAGAAACCACTATTGCCCTACAAACCGGCCTACAAGACTAATGCCTCCCAAAACCTAAGCACCCCGTCCCATCAAACCAAAAATATAACCTAAATCCTGCAACAAATTAACGAATCCCACTTCCAAAATCACCAAAAGTATACAAATTATTTTTCTAATCAAGCCTAAAAAACACCACAACCCAGCCCCAAAACAGACCTAATTGAAGAAATCCCACCAATACAATGCAAACGATCACAAATTCTCGGCCACCCAAATGGAATAAACGAAGGAAAATCAACAAATTGGTAAAGAAAACCAATTAGAACAGTAGGAACTGAAGCAACCCAATACAGAAACGAAATAGAAAAACCAGAAGCAATAAGAGTAACTTTGAGAAACCCTAGATAAGACTCAGAAATCTCCCGAAGACCCGAAAGGCCTCCCCTTTCTTCACCTAACAGAAATCCCTCAAAGTCACGCACCGAACCAAAATTTTTTTAAAAAAAAGATTAGTATCAAAAAGAACTTCGAAAATTTTGAGACACGCGATAAATATAATAGATTCAAAAGTAGATGTCTATAATTAAAAATCAACCAGAAACTCCTTTCCTCTTTTTTCTGGTTCAGAGAAAGTGTCAGTTTAACTACAGTTTCCAACTTCAATCAGGCAAAAAACATGAAAATAACTATAATTTAACAAAATTAAACCAAAGGATGATCTTTCACGTCCCTTGTGTCAAAAACTAACAAAATCACAAGTATATCTCCACCAATTAAGAAAACTTTAAGGGCAATAGGTTCCACTAGATTGGGATATAATTAACTTTTCAGATCATGTGGGTACGTCACTTTTGTTCCACAATATTCGTACATCAGAACCCAACAACAAAACATGTTACCGTTTTCAACGCTATTGTTTCTACATACATGCTAATGTACATGTGTATATTCACGTATATGTCTTCCTCGTTCTTATATGTCCTTTTAGGCCTTTCTCTCGTTTTTTTTTCTTCATGTTCTTAGGAATTCTGGAAACAAAGCTGAGATGACCTCGGAAGATTCTTGTCAAATGTTGTATGAATCTATTCGGTTGTTTTTGTTTTGCATTACTTCAACTTCCTTTTATTTGTGTCTGTCATTTCAGGCCTTGGACACGGTATCATGGTTCGAAGCGTTTAAGGATCAACCGTGATTGTCAAAACAATGATCTCCACATGGTTGTTACGGATCTCATCGTAGTCTCGGGGAGTATGTGTAGCTACTTCTATTCTCCCGTTTTGCAATTGGTAGCAAGTAACAAAAGGTAAAATATTAGAAATTGATTGATAGGTTAAAATGGGTCAAGTCAAGATCATGTTATCGACTTGGCTTCCTGTCTGATTTGCCATAAAGCTTCTGTCTTTTTAGGTCGTCGTACCGTAAGAAACATAAGCATGCATCCAGATCCAGGACCCAGTGCATTCATTATTTTTGTGCTAAAGAAACTAAGCCCTTGCTCTGATCTTAGAATGCAATCCTTGACCGCTCAATCTAATCATCTTAGAATGCAATCCTTGACCGCTCAATCTAATCATTCATTAATTACTCTCTTGATGGTTTGATCTTTACATAAAGTGCTCCCTGTTGTTCCCACGTTTAGTTGGCGGAAAGTAGAAACACCTTGTTTGTAAGAACGATGGAAGAGTCTAAGTTTACTTCGTCCCAATTTGGAATAAATGAATTCGTTCCAAATTGATTGTATTTTATGTCAAATTCTTTTTTTTTAATTTTGAGCTTTTAAATCGGATTTAGACTTAAGTTTCACAATTTGGCGTTTCTTAGGGCTCCTCTTTCGTATGTGAAATGATATCATTTTGTAAGTGATTCACAAAGAAGGGGGCCGGTATAATTTCTTAACCTTCTACTAATAAACAATGTTGTTTTTAACTCGTCAAAGATGTACTCACTCGTCAAAATTGTACATCGAAACCAATTTGGCAGGCTCATAAATGTGCAATGTGATTATTCTTTCTTTTCTATTCATTTCTTGATTGTGTGCAATCTCAGGTGATGCTTGCATCACATAACTCAAGAAATGGATATAAAGAATGAAAGGTGCAAGCTTTTTTTTTGTGACTCTTTGCTTCATGTAACTTTAGTCATCATATTCTATTGAGCATTTGAAAATCTTTTCATTTTGTTGATTTAACACTCCACTCGCGCAGACATTTTGAGTAATATCCGAATCCGTATCCTGCGATAGTGACATATTAAAGCACTCAATCATTCAAAAATCGTTATAAATTATTTTTTGAAACCACTAACATAATGTGCAGAAATCCATAATCAATTCAGACCCACTTTCGTTCATAAACATTTTTAATCAATACAATTCGATCAATAGAATTTTAATAGCCAATTGAGGCCCATTACAAAAACAAAACACTTTAATCGTTACAAAAATAATTGAATTCGCAAAACTCACCCAAATTTACAAATATTTTTCAAGATTAGAAGAATATCCTATTAGGCCAACGGGAGCATACATACAGCATTCAAGTGAAGGAGAGAAGTGGGGATCAGCTCGCGTCTGCATTGCATTTCTCTATTTTGTATTGAATTATATATTTCACAACTTTTCGTATAAATTTGTATTTCGAAATGACTCAAGTGTTTTGTATTTGTGAAATGGTCTAAATGGCTATTAAGAATTTTGTTGATGGTTTTGTGTTAATTGAAAATGGTTATAAATGAATGTGGGCCCAAATTGAGTATCGATTTTCGCATATTGCGTTTGTTGTTGTTTCAAAAAATTTTTATACCGATTTCTAAATGATTGAATGTTTTAGCATGCCACCCTCATAGGACACGGACTCGAATATCACCCATTAATGTCGAGTTCGGGTCTTGTGAGAGTTAGGGTGTTACATCATCGATACTGTTCATATAACTCTTATCAATCAACTGTCTTAATCATTGTTTATCGATTATTCTTAGTACCTTAAGAAAATCAATTTCTATCATTTTGTATATGATCATAATGATTTATGCATCAAAATTCAATGATGTAGTGGACACGATCGCATATGCTTAGGTGTGTATTATCAACGTCATCCCATTCTATTTAAAGATTTATTTATGACAGATCACCACTTATCTTACAATAATAATACTTTGATCTCAACTGATTCCAAACAATATTTCTTTATCCTTACCACATTCGGGGTTTCCTTGCATTGACATATGCTAACATCAACTTTACCTTAATTTTCCAGAATTTACCTCTTCTACATTCGGGGTTTCCTTGCATTGACATATGCTAACATCAACTTTACCTTAATTTTCCAGAATTTACTTCTTCTAGTGTTACATCATTTCATAATAATTCAACTACCATATGGAGTGTATTCACTCTTCCCATTTGATTCCTCATCTTTCTCTTAATCTCATGCTACATAAAATTCTCTCTTATATGTATTTCTAATTTTATCCTTACTACACACCATTCATCTCTCGTAAAGTCAATTATGTCTACTTCCTTCCCTTTTTATTCCTTCCCTATTTCTATCTTATCTTCCTGTTGTCATTTATCTTATCTTCCAAATGTACATCCTCAGTCAATTCAAAATTATAGATGTATAATCATTAATAAATTCTGATATCAGTTTCCACTAATATATTCTTATGGTGGATCGTAACTCTTGTCACATTAATTAAACAACTACTTCCTATCCAAATCCATCTCCTTAAGATCATAATTTTTTTTGTTTTCATTACATTCTACTTGCACACCTTAATCTCATTTGATTCTAGATAACACTTCCCCTTTTACATTTGTCCTCGATTGTGGGGATTTTTCCATGATCGTGTCCTTCTTCTTTTTTCCTCAAATTCATCATATATGACATCATTAACAATCTCAATTCGTTCCCAAGTGATCACTATATGTTGGACTCCGTTTTTGGAGCCCAACATCGGACACGGAAGCATGAGGCTTGGGCTTGGAGGGAAGATTTAGAAGTTGAAAGTTTTTTAAAAAATATCCCTCAGAAGCAAAGGTGAGCATCACTGCGGCGTATGTTGTTTCGCCGCAGCAAAACCTTTCGGGAACTTACATTGCGACAAGCAAATTAATTTTTACCGCGGCGAACCCGCGAATTTATCTTCACCGTAGCCCGCAAATGGTCTCGTCGCGGCGAAAGCCTTTTTCCACATAACCCATAACTTAAAATTTTTAGCCATTTTCATCAAAACAACACAACCCAAAATAAACTCAAAAAGTAAACTTAAACATACACTCAAGCAATCTTTTAAAATCTTATTCTCATGGTAAAATGATTCAATGCAAAAGTTTGAAGCTAAAACAATATCAACCATATCTCATTGAT
>JANIHY010000209.1:23257046-23281836 GCA_027479065.1 Erythroxylum brevipes
TAACTCTACTCCTATCATTCCAATACCATTTCTACACCAATAAGCATCCAATTTAGTCAAGAAATCAGCCAAAATTTAATCAAGATCTTCACTTGAACAATTAGCCATAAAATGGCAGCACACACACTCAATCATTTTCCTTTAATACACACTCATCTAACATCATAAAAATCATTCCAAAACACTTAATTTACAAACTACATATGCTATATCATTCATCCTTACACAAACATAACTTTATACCCATACAATCAAAACACAAGTTCCATGAAATTAATGCACAAGACACCACAATTAATGCATCCAACTACCAATTTATAACATAAGACATAATCCTTACCTACTTAAGCTTTCACTCTTTCAATTCTTCAAAAGACACCAACTTCTCTACTTTTCTTCACCACCCCTCACACACACGACAATCACCATTTTAAGGGAGGAAGAAAGCTTAGGCTTGAGAAAGCACTTAAGATGGAAGAGCTTTTGATAAGGTGGAGAAGAGTAGCACTTTAGAAGACGAAAGAAACAATCGAAGGAGGAGGAAAAAGGAGGAGGTTTCGGATGAGAATAAGAAAACAAAAGCTTTTAGGTTAGGATTTTAAGAAAGCATAGTGAATGGGTTTCAAAGGTTAGGTTTTTATTTAGATAAATACTAAGTGTAAGACATGAGTGTCACTTGCCACTTGTCTTGTTTTTAGGAACTCATTTAATCCCTTTTCACTAACAATTCAATTTCTAGTCCAATTTCTCTCCACAATTCCAATGGCTCAAAGTAATAAATCCTAAAATCATGCATCTAATTTTCAGTGCCATTGGACAGTCATTTCCAGTACCGAAAATTCAATCAATCTGTCACTTGGCACTTTTTCGGTATGAAAATTTTCTTCATGAAGACAAGTAAAAATTAGTTTTTAGAAAATGGCCAAAATATAGAGCTTTGATTCACTTTAACTTCTTTGCTTCCGACTTATGCCTAAAATCACATATGTGTCAAAGTGAGTATGTTAAACAATTTTATATTGTTAATGGCTAAGTGTTATAAAATAATTAAAGAATTAATTAAGCACATATCACTGAGTATAAGGTGAGGTTTAATGAATTAATGGGATATTCTAGTACTTTGATTCCGACTGAGGACGTAAGTGTTAGCAATTTGAGGATGGACTAAATATGGAGATCAGAATGAGGTTGGCCATCACTAATTTAAGTAGTTTTGTTGAACTGAGAATTGCATTGATTTGAATTGAACAGTTAATGAAAGATAGGCAAGGAGAGTATATGAAAGAATTTAGAATGAAGAGGCAGGGCGCGTCCTAAGCTGATTCTAGTAGAAGATTTAGTAAATGTCAAAATAGATTGTTTTAATCACAAACTAGATCGAGAAAGTCAGGATTTAGGTTGAGAGGTGATTTTGTTTAGGCTAGTTGTGGTAGAGGTCAAGTATTTAGAAGGTAGGCATAATAGATGCCTTTGCCTAGTTGTGAGCATTATGGAAAGAAACATGGTGGGGAATGTTGGATGATATCAAGAGCTTGTTTTTGTTGTGGTTCTCTTGAACATCAGATTAGAGACTATCCCGCAACTGTGGGAGCATAGTTTAGAGTGAGAGGAGGATCGATGACTGGGCCTATTGTCCAATAAAGTAGAGCTAGTGGAGCAAGATAGAGAGGCAGAACCAGTTCAGCAGGTCCTAGTGTTAGGATTGAGGTGTGAAGTAACCAGTCACAGTCTCAGGGCAAGATCTTTGCTATCACCAGACAGGAGACACAAAACTTCCCAGATGTTGTTGCAGGTGTGTTGCATGTCTTTCAATTTGAGGTTGCATTGCTAGATCCAATATCAATACATTTATTCATTACACCACATCTGACATCTAAACTACATTGTGAGAGAGATGTTAACATGTGGCTTAGAGGTGAGTACTTCGATAAGTAGTACTATAGTGATTAGGGAAGTCTATAAAAAGTGCATTATTCGGATTGATCAAGCAGAGTTGAAGGGCAACTTGATAGTATTGCAGTTGAAGGAGATTGATCTTATTTTGGGTGTGGATTGGCTTACTACACATAGAGCTGTAATGAATTATTATACTAAGGAAGTGACTATTGAATGCCCTAATTAACCAGGGGTTGTATTTCTAGGTATTAGTCAAGTAGTACCAGCTAGGTTGATTTCCTTAATGAGTCCTCTCAGACTAATTCGAAGTGGATGTGAGGCTTATTTAGCCTATGTAACTGATAGCTGAACTAAGCTGATAGTACAGGATATTCCTATTGTTAGGGATTTTCCATATGTGTTTCCCACTAAATTGCTAGGATTACCCCCGGACAAGAAAACAGAGTTTATGATTGACCTTGTTCTAATTACTGCTCCCATATGGATTCCTTCATATAGGATGATACTTGTGGAACTTAAGACCTTGTTGCAAGAGTTATTGGATAAGGGTTTTATCAGACTAGCATGTCACCTTGGGGAGCTCTAGTATTGTTTGTAAAGAAGAAGGATAGGACTTTCAGATTATGTATTAATTATAGGCTGTTGAATTAAGTAATAGTGAAGAATAAGTATCCTTTACTGAGGATAGATGATTTAATTGATTAGTTACAAAAAGCTCAGCTATTTACTAAGCTGGATTTGAGATCAGGGTACTATTAGTTGAAGATAGCAGAAGTTGATGTACCAAAGAGTGCATTCAGGACCAGATATGAGCACTTTGAGTTTTTGGTAACGCCATTTAGGTTAACAAATGCTTCGATAGCTTTTATGGCACTGATGAACAAGGTATTTCAGCCTTATTTAGATCATTTTGTGATTGTGTTCATAGATGATATTTTGGTGTGCTTGAAGACTAGAGAGGAACATTCTGAGCACTTGAGGTTAGGCCTATAAATAATAAGAGAGAAGCAATTGTATGTCAAGTTCAGTAAGTGTGAATTTTGACTTGATCAAATAGTATTCTTAGGTCACATAGTGTCTGGATATGGTATACAAGTAGACCCAAAGAAAGTTGAGGTAATGATGAAGTGGGAAGCTTCAAGAAATGTGTATAAAATTTGAACTTTTTTTAGATTAGCAGGATATTGTAGAAGGTTTGTCGAGAGGTTTTCATTGATCTTAACTTTTTTGATAAGGTTTTTGAGGAAGAATGTACCTTTTAATGGAGTGATGAGTGCCAAAGGAGTTTTAAGGAGTTAAAACATCAATTGACTACATCACTGATGTTAGTTACACCATCAGGATTTGGAGGATATATTGTGTATAGTGATGTTTCACACTAGGGGTTAGGATGTGTATTAATGCATTAAGACAGAGTGATTGCATATGTATCGAGATAGTAAAGGTCTTATAAGTTTAACTATCCAGTTCATAATTTAGAACTTATTGCAATGGTGTTTTCTTTGAAGATTTAGAGACATTATTTGTCTGGTGAGACATTTTTAGACTATAGAAATTTGAAATATTTATTGAGTTAGAAAGAGTTTAATATGAGACGAAGTGGTGGATTGAATTACTTAAAGATTATGATTATACAATTGAGTATCACCCTATTAAAGCTAATGTTGTGGTTGATGCATTAAGTAGAAAATCCAATAGCAGTGTGGCTCAGATTCAAACATCGAGGTTATCAAAATTAGTACAACTGAGAACATTGAATATTGAGCTGAATTTAAGACAGAATAAAGCATTGATAGCTAGATTAAAGCTTAGACCAGTATTGTATAAAAGGATCAGAAAAGCTCAAATAAAGGATCTAGAACTAGTAAAGCTTATAGAGAAGTTGAAACAGAATTCGAGTTTTGAGTTTGAATTGAGAGAACACGCATTGTGGTTAAAATAGAGATTATGTGTACTTAATGTTGATGATCTAAGAAAAGAAATTTTGAAGGAAGCTCACTTAGCAGCCTATGTTATACGTCTTGGTACTACCAAGATGTACAGTACTCTGGAACAACATTTCTGGTAGCCAGGGATAAAGAAGCAAGTGGTGAAGTATGTTACTAAATGTTTTACTTGTCAATAGATTAAGGCAGAGCATTAGGCTCCGATTGGAAAGGTATAATCATTATCTATTCTAGAGTAGAAATGGGAAAGGATTACTATGGATTTCATTATAAATATATCGAGGACTCCAAGGCAACATGATGCCATATGGGTTATTATTAACAGATTGACAAAATCGGCTCGTTTCTTACCTGTAAGGAGAATAATACACTAGATCAGTTAGCCCAAAGGTATATTAATTAAATAATGAGATTACATGGAGCCTTAGTGTTTATTGTATCATATCGGGATCCCATATTCACTTCTAGATTATAGAGTAGTTTATAGAAATCTTTAGGTACGAAATTAAATTTCAATACAATATTTCATCCTCAAACAGACAGACAAAGTGAGAGGACTATTAAGACTGTTAAGGATATGTTTAGAGATTCTGTATTGGAATTCCAAGGAGCATGGGATCAATATGTAGCTTTTACTAAATTTGCATACAACAACCATTATCAGAGTAGTATCGGTATGGAACCATATAGGGCATTGTATGGTAGAAAGTGTTGAACGCTTTTGTATTGGGATGAAGAGGGTCTAAGGATAATTTAAGGCCCAAAACTGATTCAAGATACTGTTGATAAGGTGAAATTGATCTGTAGTAGAATTAAGGCGGCTCATGATAGGCAAAAAAGTTATGCTGATCAACACTGAAGAGATATGGAATACCAAGTGGAAGATAAGGTGTTTTTGAGAGTATCACCTTAACGAGAAGTGCTAAGGTTTGGTAAAAAGGATAAGTTAAGCCCTAGATACATTGGTCCACATGAGATTATTAAGATAATAGGACAATTGGTTTATAAGTTAGCATTACCAGCAAAGATGACTCAGATTCACAATATGTTCCATGTTAGTATGCCGAGGAGATATCAGTCAAATCTGACACATATATTATCGGCTCAGGAGGTTGAACTTGTAACTAACTTGAGTTATATGGAGTAACCGATTAAAATAGAGGGTACTAGACTAAACAATTGAGAAACTGAGTGATCCCATTAGTTAAAGTCATTTGGAGAAATAATTCGAGAGAAGAAGCTACAGGGGAGACTGAAGAGAAACTTTTGAGTCTTCTAAGTGACTCTTAACATCTCAGTTATGGTAACTTCAAGCTTAATCCTAAAAAAACTAAGTATAAAATAATCTTTCCCTTTTAGCCTTAGAATTATAGAATTCCTAGGCAACAAAACATACAAGGCGAAGGTTGCTCCTGTTAATGAGTTTGGGAATAACTTGAGCTTAAAATTGTAAAAGTTTCTATAATTGGCTAATTCTCCACATTGTATTGGAAATTTGGTGATTTGTTTAATGGTGGATTGACCATCCTCACTAAAAAACAAGTTAAATTGGGATTTGTAACCATGAGGATAAGGGTTCTCATTGTCAACTTATTATGAATAAGGCTTGTGAAATTGTGGGTGGCCAAGCTATCTCAAACTAGGCCTATACAATTCCTGAACCAACTCTCTAATGGCTTTCATATTGACTTATAATCTCATTTATGGTGGATAAATAATAGGATTGTGATTGACAACTGCAATGTTACCCTAAACTGTGTTATGGTCCATTAACTTCAAACTTCACAGCAAATCCTTGCATATTGAGAATTTAAGTCCTGACTGTCTATCAGCCATTACCAAGATTAATGAACAAGGTATCACAAGAACATCCACTCTTTTATAAAGAGGAACATATATTTCATCTACAAATGTAGTAGTTAGAAGGCTCCTGCACTCTCCAGCTTCCATCATATTAGAAGCAGGATGCCCTCCAATCTTTTAGAGATTTGAGATTTGCTTTGCTAAAATAGTTGAATTTTGCCTAGCAAGTTGTATCAAAGTGGCAGACAGCTTGTCTATCTTCTCTATCAAGATCTTGATTGTGTCAGTTGCGGAGGTCATGTTAAGAATTTAATTTTGGAATTTAATTTGTGGAAACAACATCATTCCATTACAACGATTTTGGATTTTTGCAGTAGGAAAGTTAGTTGAAGGCGAGCCTACCTTCTCGAGATTCTCTGCTATCTATGATAGAAAACCTTCATTCTTTGTTACCATATGGGCTTCTTAATAGAAAACCTTCATTCTTTGTTACCAGATGGGCTTATTCCTTTACAGTTGGAGGCAAAATGATTTCTTTTCTACTTCTTGTTTGTGGCATCACAATCCCACCAAACGTGCCAGATTGTTGGTGTTAATCTAGAATTCATACATGTTATGGAGGAATTATGCCAAAATTTATACTTGACTTCTTATTAATGATATAAGTGGGTTTCGAAAAATTTAGAAAATAGAATTTTAAGCTATTCAAATGCTAAAACATGTGGATAAAGAAATGACTTTATATAGGTAAAAGGGAAAATCCAAGCTACCTAGGAAATTTGAGATAATAAAATGAATATACAATATAAAGAAAGCTAGAACAAATAATAACAAAGTGTTTTTGAAGTTATTTGTCTCTCCGAGATTGTCTTGTTTAGGCATGTGTTGGTAAATTTATTGTTGTCCTCTCATCTATAAGTAATTTTTATTATAACTTACTGCTTCCCTATATTTTAGCTCATTACTTGTCATTATCTCTTTACCATCCACCTTATAGAGTTCATATAACTCAACTTCCACATCCTAGACTTACGGGAATTCGACACATTTTCTACCTTATCCCTGGTTTTTTTGTTGCTATTGAATTCTTTAGCAAAACATATTTTGGACTTTTATTCCTAAGCTTCTTTCGGTTGTTTGTTGAATTATTTCTTAGGTCAAATATGCTAAATTTTTTGAAAGTTTTTTTGGTAAATTAGTAGAAATTTTATACAAAATAATATAAAGTTATGTACATAGCTTGAGAGACCTAAACAATAATTACATATTAATATAAGTCATAATATATAAAATAAATCAACAAAATTAATTTATTTGACATATACCATCTTTTAGTTTATTAATTTTTAATGAATATTGTAATGTTGATTATTCATGTATTCATAATTTCTTATGTTAAATTAATGGCATAACTTCATGAAAGAATTGATTATATATATATTTTTTATAAAACATAATAGTCTTTCATAAAAATTTTAGAATAAAAGTTAGTAGAATTAAATGTTGTATCATTATTCATTACTGTCTTGTCTTAATTGTTCATTAAATAATTGATTTTTAATGTTTTATTTGCAACTTTGTTATTAAATAGTGTTGTATTGTGAAATGACTTGTATTTATTAAATTAAAAATTGTACACGATAATTAAATTTCAACTCAAAATTGCTAGAGCGTTTTCACACGCAACCTTCAGGTTTTTCTCTCGGGATCGGGAGTCGGGACAGACAAAAGAAAAGGAAAAGGAAAAGGAAAGAAAGAAGATAGAAACTTAATAGCACTAGACGAGGCAACAAGATTGGATTATAGAAATAAAAGACGTAAAAAATATAGAAAGAAAACAGATTATCAAGCACATATACGTATGCGGTTAGTGTAAAAAGGGACATTATTAATTGTGTGCACAGGAAAAAAACAAACAAAATGCCTAAAAGAAAAAGCAAATCAGAACACAGAGAAAAAAAACAGAAACCACTGAAGAAGAAGAAAATCGAAGGCGGTAGAAAATTCTACTTATGAATCTATAAAAAAAATTGTTTTAAATCTTTGCCCCGATTGCAGAACTAATAATTAATTGACCAATTAATCGAAGAAATATGCGCTAGTGTTTACTGAACTCTGTTATAATCTTCTCCTGTGTTTGTTTGTTTGTTTGTTTTTTTTTTAATTTCTGGTTTGTGTGCTGTGGGGCTTACAAGGGGAATTGAGTGCTATGGTGAGATTAGGTTTTTCTTATATGTGGGGTTTTTGATTGTGGATGGCCAGCAGTGCGTGTTCAGTAGAGCCAAACACGGAAATGGTTTCGCCGGCTATTAAGAGAGTAGTTGCTGTCTCGTACTCGGAGTATTGAATTCTGTTCTCCAATTGCTTTGTTGAGAAATTTTGGACGCTCACAATCTTTGCTTCTGCGGATTGGAGATTAAACACATCGGTGGTTTCTGGGAGGTAATTCTATGTTTTAACATATTGTTTGCGCTTCTACTGTTCCATTTTTTCCCGATTGAATTGGCTATTTGGATTTAAGCTTTCGCTAAAGGGAGCAAGTCACATGTAGTATTTACATCAGGCCATTTGGTTTAAAATGTTTTTAAGCCGTGAGTTATGCTACTTGCCATCAAGCATTTATGTGTGCGCGTGCAGATACTTGTGCATGTGCATCTTTTGTTGAGCGCTTTTCTGACACCTGAGTTTACAGAAGTAGAGGTTTGATGTTACTTTCTCCATTCCGTTAACCTTGTTTCCATACAGGGGCTTTGGGGAGAGGGAATTTGATAAATCTGTTGATTGTATTGCAACTGTGGCAAATGAATAATTCACAATGAGTTGGGAGGTGGGCTCGGATTGTTGTTGTCAATGGGCACCCCTGACAATAAGATATCAGATCTTGTTGATATAGTAAAGTCCTGGATCCCAAGGAGGAGTGAACCCGCAAATTTATCGAGGGATTTTTGGATGCCCGACCAGAGCTGTAGGGTATGTTATGACTGTGATTCTCAGTTCACGGTGTTTAACCGCAGGCATCACTGTCGGCTTTGTGGCCGTGTTTTTTGTGCCAAGTGTACTGCAAATTCAATTCCTGTTCCATCAGATGAGCCAAGGACTGGTCGGGAGGATTGGGATAGGATTAGGGTATGTAATTATTGCTTTAAGCTGTGGGAACAGCGGATAGTTGATAATGAAAACAGTGTGGCTAGCCCTGGGCTTAGTCCATCACTTTCTGCCGCAAGCTTAGCCAGTAGCCACAACAGCAGCAGCAGCACTGTTGGCTCAACTCCTTACTCAACAGGACCATACCAGCATGTTGCCTATAGTTCTGCTCTCAGTCCTCGGCAATCTATTCAAATGGATTCAACTACTACTGAGCCACACAATGCAACATCTGGAAGGAGTCTCTCCAGAGATGCTTTTTATATTTCCCAAAATCAGTTAGAGTACTGCATGGACAGGTAATCTTTTTTGTGATTACCGTAGTGTGTTGTTTTTCTTTGCTTTTTTTATTCTTTTGGATGTGATAAGGTAAACATATCAAAGCTTCTGTACCCTTATTAAATCAATAGAACGTTTATCTGCCAAAATTTGAGACTTGAATATTTCTCTTGATATTACAGATGTTTGTAGTACCTTGAGATCATCCTCTCATGTTTGCAGCATTACAAATCTTAATTTGTGCGTTTTCTTTCTCAATTTCAGTATTAGGAGTGATGATGAGGATGATGATTACAGTGTTTATCGTTCAGTTTCAGACAGAAGGGATTTCTCTAATCCTGATGACTATCATGCTCCTGCTCCTCACCATGAAATCCGGAATATATATCGACCTCATGAAGTGCATCATATTGGAACTCACACTGATGCAGAAAGCATAAGCTCAACACAGTTACTGGACAGTTTTGATCCGCAGGGTCCAGACAGAATTAAGAATGTTGAGGAAGAAGTATATGGACGGGATGGTGATGAGTGTGAAGGTGAAGCTCCTTCATATGAGGTGGAGGGTACAGATGCTGAACCAGTTGATTTTGAGAGTAACGGATTACTCTGGGTCCCTCCGGAGCCAGAAAATGAAGAGGATGAGAGAGAAGGTGTTTTATTTGATGATGAGGATGATGATGAGGGTGCTCCAGGAGAGTGGGGGTATTCACGCCCTTCAAATAGTTTTGGTAGTGGGGAGTACCGCAGGGATAAATCAACTGATGAGCACAGGAAGGCGATGAAGAATGTGGTGGAGGGGCATTTCAGGGCCTTAGTATCACAGCTGTTGCAAGTTGAGAACCTTACTGTAAGTGATCAAGATGAAGAGAATTGGTTGGAGATAATCACATCTTTGTCATGGGAAGCTGCTACCCTTCTTAAACCAGATACAAGCAAGGGTGGAGGTATGGATCCTGGTGGATATGTGAAGATTAAATGCATAGCTTGTGGGCGTCGTAGTGAGAGGTAATGTTTGGAAATGTATGGTTTTCGGTATTACAGCACTTGCAGGGCGATCTTGCAACAACTAAACTCTGTTTCTATCTGTTGTAAATTTCGGCTAGTCTACTCCATTATTGGGCTAATTTTACTTTTCTTGTAAAACAATGCTATATCTTTGACTATCTTTTCTTTTTTATGAGTTTGGTTAGGAATCTTATATGAATTTTTGTAATTGATGAGATACAAAGGTGTTGTGCTTAGCTTAGATCTATGAGTTGTGTTTTATAGTGGTGGATTAGAGTGATTAATTGGGAGATGATGTTTCTAACTTCCTTTGTTTGTCTGTTTAGTTAATGTGCTAGAGATCCTTCCTTTCCTTCTGATTGCATTAATTGGGGATGTTGATTTCTGTCTTCTAGCATGGTGGTTAAAGGAGTTGTTTGCAAGAAAAATGTGGCCCACAGGCGAATGATGTCAAAGAGAGATAGACCACGTTTTATGATCCTTGCGGGAGCACTTGAGTATCAGCGTATTTCAAACCTTTTGTCCAGTGTTGATACTTTGCTGCAACAGGTCCTTTGACTACTCTTTTTTTAGTTTTAACTGAAAGCTAATATTTCTAGGATTTATCAGACGGATTAACTCAACAAAAGATTTCTTTTACACTCCTTTTCTTGTTATGTTGACATTTCTTTTACACTCCTATTCATGTTAATCTAGTGACTATGAAGATATCATTTACTCTGTTTCTTGTTGAGGTAAGGACTTATCCATTACTTGTCTCAATTCCTATTACACTGTCTTCAGGAAATGGACCATTTGAAAATGGCAGTTGCAAGGATTGATCAACATCATCCTGATGTTCTTCTGGTAGAGAAGTCAGTGTCAAGATATGCTCAAGAGTACCTCCTTGCAAAAGACATTTCACTTGTTTTGAATATTAAGAGACCACTGTTAGAGCGGATAGCCCGCTGCACTGGTTCACAAATCATCCCTTCAATTGATCACTTATCGTCACAGAAATTGGGGCATTGTGACTTGTTCCATGTTGAGAAATTTCTTGAGGAGCATGGCAGCGCTGGGCAAGGTGGAAAGAAGTTGACCAAGACACTAATGTTCTTTGAGGGTTGTCCAAAGCCTTTGGGTTGTACAGTAAGTTTTGTGCAACAACTTCCCCTTACTTTAGGCTTAATAAATTTGGCAATCAAAATATTTCAATCGATTGTAAACATTGTAATATGTACCATTTCTCTCCATCACTTTTCATGGATGATGAAAACTTCTCTTGCCCTTTCACATGCTACATCTCTTTAGTGATATGGTTAATGATCATTGGACTTAAGGAATGTAGAGGTTGCAGTGCTTGTTTGTTTTCAAATATAGTATGCTAGTGGCAGTGAGAGATGTGTTATGGATAATTATTTTTGCATGTTCTCTTTGGGACCACAAATTGTAGGCTAATTGAAGAACTAAGAGTACAGTTTTTTTTTTTTCCTTTCAGATTTTACTAAAGGGTGCCAATGGGGATGAACTGAAAAAGGTGAAGCATGTTCTCCAATTTGGAGTTTTTGCAGCTTATCATTTGGCATTAGAGACGTCTTTTCTGGCTGATGAAGGTGCTACACTTCCAGAACTCCCGTTGAAATCACCAATAACTGTTGCTCTACCAGATAAACCATCAAGTATTGATAGGTCAATATCCACTATACCTGGTTTTATTGTTCCTGGAACTGGAAAGCCTTCAGTTGTATGGCCTAATGGTGAAGAAACAAAGTCAGACAAAGGCACCAAAGAACTGCAGAAATTTGATAAGAGTGTGACATCAGATACTGTCTTGTCTACAAATATAGATGCTGGTTGTATGTTTCAGGATGTGAGTGCAACAAACTTGTATAAAGACCCCTCATTTCGAAATATGCTTATGAAACCTGCTTTAAGCTCAAATGAGCATTCTGGTTTCCCTATTTCTTTAACTTCTTTGAGGCCGGATGCCTCAAGCCCTTGCCATTTCAAACTCTCATCCGTTTATGTTAATGGAGTTGTCAATAATGTGGAAGTGGCAGATCCCTTTCGTGAAAATCCTCTTGACAAGAAAGATGGGTTCAGTGGCCATGATTTTCCTACTTCATTTAGAGCCTCAATGGCAATGGAACAACGTGTTGGCATTGGCAATAATTTTCGTGCAAATTCCTCAAAGCAAGATGGAAATGACCCAATTGAGGTGATTGTATCCTCGAAGGAGGAGTTCCCTCCATCCCCATCCGACCATCAAAGCATTTTGGTTTCATTGTCCACACGCTGTGTGTGGAAGGGAACCGTATGTGATCGTGCCCATCTCCTTCGAATCAAATATTATGGGAGCTTTGATAAGCCTTTGGGGCGGTTTTTACGAGATCATCTGTTTGACCAGGTAGGCCTTAATGTTACTATCAAATATCATTTTCTTGCTTCACTACCCCTATTTTTTTATTCAAGCTTTTATCCTGTTATTAGGACTTCCGCTGTCACTCATGTGAGTTGCCATCCGAAGCACATGTCCATTGTTACACTCACAGGCAGGGCAGCCTTACAATATCTGTGAAGAAACTTTCTGAATTTCTTCTACCAGGTGAGCGAGAAGGAAAAATTTGGATGTGGCACAGGTGCCTACGATGCCCTCGAACAGATGGCTTCCCTCCAGCCACCCGGAGAATAGTGATGTCTGATGCAGCCTGGGGCTTATCTTTTGGGAAATTCTTGGAACTTAGCTTTTCAAATCATGCAGCAGCTAGCCGGGTTGCTAGCTGTGGTCACTCTCTTCACAGAGATTGTCTACGGTTTTATGGGTATGCTTTTCTTGTCCTTCAATGTGGGATATTTCGCTATCATGTGTACAGATTTATGTGATGTTGCTGTTATCACTTTAACAAGTAATTTTTTCTTACAAGAAATATTTCTCCTTTCAAATTTTTGACAAATTCTTTAACTGCAGCTTTGGGAGAAAGGTTGCTTGCTTCCGCTATGCTTCTATTGATGTTCATTCAGTCTGTCTTCCACCAGCTAAAGTTGAATTTGGCTATGATAATCAGGAGTGGATACAAAAAGAAGCCACTGAGGTGCCTTGATTATTATCTTTGGTTTTTAGCTAGCAATTCTGTCTCTTTTTATTAAAATCCATTCATAGTTAGGACTACCTATTGAACAGGTTCAGCAGAGGGCAGAATTCTTGTTCAATGAAGTCTACAATGCTCTGCAACGAATTCTTGAGAAACTATTAGGTGCAGTGTCTAAAGATACTGATATGACAGCAGATGAATCTTCAAGGCTTCGTATTGCAGAACTCAGTGGGCTATTGCAGAAGGAGAAAGAAGAATTTGAGGTAGAATATTTTTGTTTTATCACCTTTTACCTTTTGTACATCTGAATCTTGGAAAGAAAGTGAACAGTGTATTTGGGGAAGAATTTTGAATATGAAATCATTATACATAGTCCATGCATAAATCAGGATACTCATTTAGTTCCTGAACTGGTAAAACTAAGCTAAGCTGAGCTGTTTGCTGACTTTGGTTAATTAGCTGCCCATGATTAACTTCTCTAGTAGCTTCAACATTAAAGATTGTCCCTATGTTGGTATGTTTTACCTTTGCTTGGTATTGGGTACGCCTCAGTCCTGTTGGACTTACACCGCTGAAATTGTACCAATAATTTGTGTTTTTGCTCCGTTCCCTTGTCCTTTTTGGGAAGAGGGACTTACTTGTCCCTTGCAAGAAAAACTCATTACCTTATCTGGTAAAAGTGTGCTTATTGTGCATTTCATCTGGTTAGAATTAGGTCTCATTATTTGCCGAAGTTGCCTTGTCTAGTTGCTGATGGGTGCCATGGTTCTGTATAGGAATCTTTACAGAAGATACTATTGAGAGAGGTGAAAGTTGGTCAACCTGCAGTTGATATATTGGAGATCAATATATTAAGGAGGCAGATACTCTTCCATTCTTATGTTTGGGACCAACGCCTGATTTTTGCTGCAACTTTTAGTAAAACTAGTCTGGATGGTCAGAAGAATTCTATTCCAAAAGTTAAGGACAAACACTTTGAGTCTGTGGATAAGCTTGCCAATACGGAGTTAACTTCTAAACTTGAAAAAGTCTTTAGCAGTTCTGATTCGTATCTTGTGGATAAGAATTCAGGAGAAAATCTCAATCAAGGAGAAGCAAATAGTCAATTTAGCCAACCAACTGATTGTAAAGGAAGGGACATAGACCTGGACATCAATCTCAGAAAAGAGGCTGAGCGCAGTCTTCCTTCCAGTGCAAATATTGATGAGTGTATTGATCCTCTAGAAAGTGGAAAAGTTGAACCAAAGGCCCACACAGAGGTAGAGTTTCCACTCGTGGAAAATTTATCTGAGACTCTTGATGCTGCATGGACTGGAAAAGGTCAGACTGAGGGAAAAACACCTACGGAAAATGGTTGCTCAGTTCCTGGTTCTCATACAAGGAAAATTTCTTCTAAATCTGAGATGGAAAACTGTGTTCCTTACAGTGCTGGGATTGAGGCTATTTCTTCCCCAAGTTCTGGGCCAACTGTTAAGGGGCCCCAGAATACACAGAACTCCACAAGTATAGCTGGTGTTCCATTTCCTGACTTTCACAATTCATTCAAACGGAATTCATTATTAAATGTTCAACAGCATGGTATAGATGAGTACAGTCCTGTCTACATCTCAAGTTTTAGGGAGTTGGAACGACAAACCGGTGTGAGACTACTCCTGCCTGTTGGTGTTAATGATACTGTTGTTCCTGTTTATGATGATGAACCTACTAGCATTATAGCATATGCACTTGTTTCATCAGATTATCATGTTCAGATGTCAGAGCTTGAAAAATCAAAAGATACAGGGGATTCGTCAGTCTCATCATCGCTTCTTGATTCTGTGAACCTACTTTCTGTTAACTCTCTTGATGACTCATCTTCTGAGACCTATAAGAGTCTTGGGTCTTTGGATGAGAGCTTATTATCCATGTCTGGGTCACAAAGTTCCTTAGGTTTGGATCCTCTGGTATACACAAAGAATCTGCATGCAAGAGTCTCTTTTACAGACGATAGTCCTCTTGGAAAGGTGAAGTATACAGTTACTTGCTATTATGCGAAGCATTTTGAGGCCCTAAGGAGGACTTGTTGTCCTTCGGAATTGGATTTTATTCGATCTGTTAGTCGGTGTAAGAAATGGGGTGCCCAGGGTGGCAAGAGCAATGTTTTCTTTGCAAAAACATTGGACGATCGTTTCATCATCAAGCAAGTTACAAAGACAGAGCTTGAGTCATTTATCAAGTTTGGAGCAGCATATTTTAAATACTTATCCGAGTCAATTAGTACCAGAAGCCCAACTTGCCTGGCAAAAATTCTTGGCATTTATCAGGTATTGGTTGTTTCCTAATATCCAAAGCAACATTTAACCACCTTTAGGCCATATTGTCTGTAGTTCGTTTGTCTGATTTGTTCACTTCATGTTTTGGAGTCTATAAACTTATTTATTTGATGGGTTCTCTTTTATTTTATGTCAGGTCAAATGTCCCATTGAAAATATAAGAATGTGAATATGATATTGTACTCTCTTGAGACTGAAAAAAATGTCAGTAGGGTTCTAGAGACCAAAAAAAGAAAAAGGAAAAGTGTACTTATTTCCTACCTCAATATAGTTTCTCTGTCTCTCCTAGCTTAAGTTTGTCTTCTAATCCTTTATGGCTTTGTCTCCAAGGTGAAGCATCTGAAAGGGGGCAGAGAGTCTAAAATGGATGTCTTGGTGATGGAGAATCTTATGTTTAGACGTAATGTTACTCGACTTTATGATCTTAAAGGATCATGTCGATCTCGGTATAACCCAGACACAAGTGGGAGCAACAAAGTTCTGCTTGACCAGAATCTGATAGAAGCAATGCCAACTTCACCCATTTTTGTTGGAAACAAGGCAAAGCGATTGCTAGAGAGGGCTGTCTGGAATGACACTTCATTTCTTGCTGTAAGTTCATGGCCAATTGCCTACTATGTGTCATCTCTGTGTAGAATCCATTCTCAGCAGTTTTTAACTTTCGAGTATTCTGATTCCATGGCTTTGCAATTCATTAGATTTTGGTAGCCAGACAATTAAAACCATCATCTTAGGTAGTCTTTACGCTGTCATGTGCTTTTGAGATGAAATTGCTTGTGCTGTCATCTTATTAAAGCATTGAGATATACTTTAGTGTATTGGTTTGTCATAATAAGCTAGCATAATTTGTTCTGTTTTACATTTCTACAGTCAGTTGATGTAATGGACTACTCTTTGCTGGTTGGTATTGATGAGGAGAAACACGAGCTGGTGCTTGGAATAATTGACTTTATGAGACAATATACGTGGGACAAACACCTTGAGACCTGGGTGAAAACCTCAGGGATTCTTGGTAGGTCAAAAAACACCACTCCGACAGTGATCTCACCTCAGCAGTACAAGAAAAGATTCAGGAAAGCCATGACCGCATATTTTCTTATGGTTCCAGATCAATGGTCTCCCACTAAAATCATTACCAGTGGATCACAGTCAGACCTTTGTGAGGAAAACTCGCAAAGTGGAACTCCTTTGGTTGATACCGCAAAACCTCATACTTGTACATTTCAAGATGTAAGTTGAATCTTTTACATTCCTTACTTTTCTGCCTGAGTTCCTTCCAATGTATGTTTTGGCTGACTCCTCTCGGTATCTGTTGTTGCAAATGCATCCGTGTATTCTTTTGTTGTAAGTAGGGAAAGGTTCTTTGTAAGCCGAGAATGATAAATTGAGGATATCTGTCAGATGAAAATTTCTCTTTTAGTTTTTGTCTTATTAACTGTACAGTATCTTTTCCCCTTGATTCACCTTGTTAACAATTTCTTTGCAATTAAAGGCTCAATATCCTCATTGTTTCCTGAGAGGTTATGTGTGTAATAATGTGTCTTTTACAAATAGCCTTTGGTTGCAACCCACGCTGAATTTGGCAAATTACTCTGTTATGCAGTTGAAGCTTGCTTTCTCCGACTAATCCTTATTGTCTATTCTTTTATTTTGGTTATCTGTTATAACTGGGATGTTTATCTTAGGGACTTTTGTATATCCTCTGGGTTGTTATAATTGAAATTGAGATGTTTCTTTTATTGAAAATAAACAGAACTGATTACTTGGCTTATATATAACTGTATACATATTCGTTATGTTTTTTTTTTTATAATTATGGAAATTTTTATAAATAGTTATGTTAACAAGAATTGAGGTGAAAAAGATTAATTTCGTCTCTCGAATACCCAAATTACAAGTTCCTTTACCCATAGATTGCACAGACAACTGTAGAGAGACCTGCATCTTTCAGCTTCTTTACTTCAACAGACGGAATGCCTGATGCCTTGTGTTAACGACTATGCAAGTCAAAGCATGGTAGAAAATGGCACCTGCAAAGACTGCCATTAATGCAAATAGAAACGCCATTAGGGAAGGCCATTTAAGCTAGCACGGTATCCATCACATTTGGCAATACGCAGATAATAAAATTGGAGGCAACGCTCGAAATAGAGGCCTCAATACCATAATGCAAGGTCCACTTTTCTATAATTTCCTCATTAATACCTAAATCATCATCATTTTAGTGGTAGTTGTTGCGATTTAATTTTTTATTGAAATACTCGTGCATATCATTGATATATAAAGATAATTGAATCAATATTAATGGATTATAAATCACTAATATGATTACTTCTAAGCCTTTTTTAATTTTGAAACTAATATTTTTATAACTTATAAATAAGCAACAAATTTCTTTAATAATTTACCTTGAAAAACATTTAGTGTAGAATCATAATGAATTGACCTTAGACTCACTAGTCAATTCGAATAAATGATAGTAAATAACACACCAAATCTAATAAATTCGGATAATTTTAATTTAGAATCCTGCAATCAAAATTACACTAAAATTGATTTAGAAAATTGAAAAAGAATTGTCGATGATATAAGAAACATTTTTGAAAAGGAAAATACCAAATAATCAACAAAATCATCAACCATTCAAAGAATTTCAATTTAGGAATAAAAAATTTTGCTTAAAGTTGTTTGAAAATAAACCGAAACATGTTTACACCTTGAAATTAGGATATGATCATATCACATATTCTTTTTATGAATTCTTAAAAAGTAAGATAACTATAATTTATAATTTGGTTCATAATTATAATAAATTATAAACATGAAATATTATTTTATTACAAATCCTTTCGACCATGTGAAAAGCACAATAGTCAGATAAATGTTGTGCATCATTACAATCTCTTTTAATGTCTTGATTAATAGTGACCCAACTGAGTTGCTTAAAGAGGGAAGAGGGTTGATGTAAGAAGATCTTTTGTCTCTGTATTTAGTTTACTATGTGCGGAAGCCCTTAAAAAGTTATTGAAACACAATATTAAGAGTGATCCAAGCTTCAGAGATCATAATAGGTACAAGAAATTGGAACTATTCAACATTTTTTTAAAAGAAAATTTGATACTAATTTCTAAATCCCATGATAGTTCAATTCGCATCCTTATGGCTTCTCTACAATCCTGCAAGTAATCTGGTTTGTCTATTAAATAGAAATAAAAGTCATATTGTCTCTACAAGTTTTCGCTAGATGGCTAACTGGCTTTCACTGATTTTCACCTTTTACCTACCATGGGTCACTCATCTCCACCAAGAAGCTTCAATAGGCGAGTGTTTACCGCTTATAGAAAGAATCCAAAGAAGAATAACTTGCTAGTGTAATAAAGACCTCTCATTTACGGGGAGATTACTATTGGTGAAATTAGTGATCAACTATCTTTATGTCTGTTAGTCATCACACATTTACCTCTCCAAAAGACTGGTTAAATTCATTGTAAGGCTGATGAGATGCTTCCTAGAGGTAGAGGGATCACACCAAGAAATGTAATTGTAAAGAGGGGTGGCTAGAGGTATGTAAACTAAGAAAGGAAAGGGATTAGGAATCACCTTGATATATGTCAACGATAAGGTCTTTAAAAGTAAAATACTGTGGAGATTATTGAAGAACAAGGATTCACTCTATGTTCGTTGGTTTCATAACTTCTTCTTAAAAGGAAAATTTGTGTGGAGGCTGGTATCAAACCATACTTTTCCTGATTCCTTGCTCAACTGATGAAATTGAGAAGCATATTATCAGATTATATGAAATGTAGAGCGGGAAAATAGTGAGATAGGATCTTTGTTTTATAATAATCCGAGTGCATATGGACCTATTGTTAATTCTCGGTTGATCCATGTGTTAGGCAACATATTCACTAAGAATTTTAAACAGAAATTTTTTGATAAATATCAATCAATGGGGTAACATTCTAGGTAAGCTTGATAATGTACTTCCTGAATACAATCCTGATGCAGAGAGGGAGGATAATTCTATATGGCTTCAACATACTTTGGGTAATTTTTCCTAGGAAACTCCTTTGGCTAAATTTTCAGTTAATTAGCTTTTGTAAAGATTTGCTTAGAAGTCGATGTCAGGAGCTAACTTGGCATGATATCATATGGAACACAAATACATTGCCTAAAGTTTCCTTTTTCTTGTGGTTGATGAGGAGAAATAGATTAGCATCTCTAAACAGATTGGATTATCTTAATATCTCTAGGATATGCTTCCTTTGTAAAGAGATTCCAAAAAACATAGAGCAACTCTTCTTCGTATGTGAATTCTCTTTTGATATTTAGAATTAAATGTTAGCCTTATACTACCTTGATATGCTTGGAAGAAGCAATGTATAATTCATGAATTGGATATATACGGACAAGCACAATTGAAATACAAGGTAATGTTCTTGATATTTTTCAATGATGTGCTTATAGAGTATGGGAAGAAAGAAACGCGAGATGCTTCAAAGTAGAGGATAAATCCAAGGAAAAAATTATAATGGAGCTTACTAAATAGATTAGAGAGTAACTAATAGTCAATAAAATAGTCAGGGGATGTAGTGATCAATTTGTAGCAACCTAGAAAATCAGTTAAGATTGGAGTCTAGAGGTACTAAGAACGAAGGGAGTTAAAGGTTTAATGTTTTGCGTTTTAGATCAATGGTGTTTAATGTTGGCAACTTTTGATGTTGCAAAACCAAAACTACGATTTGAAATAGGGAAGACTTAAGCTACGAATATTTCAGGATTTGAATGGAGGCTCAACATGGTAGCTGTCACAAAGGTTTTCTTTGGACTCAAACTTCTACCGCAAATCGCACCTACCTTCGTGCGACAATTTCGCTTAGGCCCGCTTAAGCAAGATTCGGCCTTCTCGCGTGAAAGTTGCCGAACAATTCCGTTAGCCCTCGAACATCTCACGTGCACACAAGTATTTAAAGTGTTTCCCTCACACACCTGAAAAAAAACACAAGTGTAATAAAGTAAAGAAAGCAACAAGAGATTTTAAATATAGCCGAAGCTACTTTTTCATTAACTCTCCATAAAATATTAACAAAAGACACGAGTATCTCCTCCTCAAAGCACTTCAGGAACTCCTTACTCGAAGCACTTACAATAATAACTCTCCCACAAAAACTTTCAACACTTAAAGCTCTCTTCTCTTATCGAACGAATTGGTCTCAACTCTATTGAGCCATTTATAGATTCCTTCAGATGACTAAGAGTCCTAATAGAACTTTACTAGCTAATATCACAATCTTATCCTATCTAATAATATTACATCACATTTAAAAAATTTACCATATTTAGGAAAGATTATCCTTATCCACGAATGTAACATCCCATTACCTATGAAAAGGTTAGAATTATAAATATGAGTGAGCAATGAGAGTTTAGAAATGCTTGTGCATGCTCATGCATAATGTGACACACATATATGTGAATAGTGAAGTTGTTGCACTTGAGAATAATTGTACATGCATTCATGAATAATTTCGAGCATAATTAGATTGAGTTGTGATTTTTAATTATTTTGAGAATTTTGAATTTATTTATGTTGAAATTTCTATTGGTCAATAAGAGTATTGTATTTGTGAATTTTGGTAAATGTAGGCATAGAATTTGGAAAATATAGAAAATAGAAAAAAGACATCAAATGAAGAATTGGAGATAGTTGGAATGTAAAGATGAGAGTTAAGGATGTTAGTTTCAAAAGAAACTAAGTTAAAGCTTAGATATTTGAAAAGTAACAAATGTCACTTATAGTTTATGTACTTTGTTAGGTGTAGGTTATTGTTTCTGAAAGTTTAAGGTTAAGCTATATGTCTAAGTTCATTCTTCATTGGGATCATCTCCAAATGTTCTTCCCGTCCACAAAGTTTCCCTTTAACACCTTTTAAGTGATTTCTCTATTTTTCTTTTCCTTCACCAACCCCACTTTACTATTTGTGTCTTCTACCCTAAGAAAAATCAGAAGCTGGTCATTGTCTACAGTGAAGTACGTAAGTTGCATGAAGTTTAGGGCTTGAAGATTTTGGAGTTCTCAGCAGGTAAGTAGTGAATAAATCCTTTAGAGTTAGTGATTTATGAAAGAAAGTGAAGGAATTACAGTCATTTGCATGGAAAGTAACATTTAAGTGTATATTCATAAACCCTGGGTGGTTGGGAGGAAATAAATTTGGTTATAGTGTAAAATTAGTTTTTGAAAGATTTTTAGTATTTTGGTGATGTAAAAGTGAAGTTGGAGTTGAAATAGAAATAGCTTGATCTGAAGCTTTCGTGAAACTTTTTTACCAATCTAGATAGGTTTGTTAAAATGGTCTTTGCGAAAGTTATAAATTTTCCTTTTCATCTTCCCAATAGTATATAGTATGAAAACTATGGACATCTGAGATGAAAGTCGAGGTCCTTATAAGGGAAGATGTTCAAAAGTGAAATTTACTTCTTCTGCCTTTTTGTTTCTTTTATGATGACATCATTGATGACGTCATCTTCTTCTGTGTTTTGTATCGTCTGAGTTTTGATTCTTCTGTGATGACATCATTGATGATAACATCTTCTTCTGTGTTTTGTATCGTCTGAGTTTTGCTTCTTCTGTGATGATGTCATTGATGACATCATCTTCTTCTATGTTTTGTTCCTTCTGAGTTTCGCTCCTTCTGTGTTACTGTTCATGAACTCCTTTTGTCTTACTGTTCATGAACTCCTTCTGTGTTTTGGTTCCTTCTGAGTTTTGCTTCTTCTGAGTTTTCTTCCTTCTGAGTTTTATTTCTTCTGTGTTTTTGTTCCTTTCAAGTTTCGCTTCTTCTGCGTTTTCTTGCTTCTGTGTTTTATTCCTTCTATGTTTTGGTTCCTTTTGAGTTTTGCTTCTTCTGAGTTTTATTCCTTCTGTGTTTGGGTTCCTTCTGAGTTTCACTTCTTCTGAGTTTTGTTCCTTCTGGGTTTGGTTCCTTTTAGGTTTTGGCTTCTTTTGTCTTTCTTCGCCTAGCCATAACTTCTTCTATAGGAGTCCAAATGAATTGCTTCTTGAACCATTGGACTTGTAAGACATTACCCTACATCTCCAATTGAAAATCATAGTCATCTAAAATGAATTAAGAAAGATTAAGTGAGAAACGTAGAATGGGTACGATGAATGCGCCCTTACATTATATAAACTGGGGTTATTCCACTGAACATATTTCAATCTTTCGATTATGTTTGGATCTAGAGGATTCCAAATGAGTAATGAATTGTGATTTCAATGGTTTTAGTGAGGCATAAACCTAAGCATGAATCATACTTAGTTGAGTTTCGGATATAGGACTGATATTGTGATCAGAATAAGGGAACAATACCCGGGATTGTCATGAACATGCATTGTACATAATTTATTTCATACACGTGCATCATTGGATACTTATAATTGAAGAGATTGTGATATTATGTATATTATTTGTTATAGAGGAGCAACTAGAATGTCAGCCTCCAGACGTTGCTAGATCTTCTAAACATTAGCTTCGAGAGAAACTTTTGAGTAACATAGACAGTTTCTCACTATTATTGTTTGCTTATAATTGTGATTTGAGTAAAGAATGAATAAGATTCGATTTTTGATTCCGGACAGGAGGTCCGATGACTGTGCGATGGGGGTTGAGATATTGAAGTGCTGCTTGAATGTGAATGTGTAGATCTATGTGTTTTATCAAGGGAATGATGGTTTTACGTGCATCCCATTCATACATGCAAAGTCAGATAATGGAAGTTGTGACTAGAGTAGCCAACGATCAGAGCTTAAAGCTTAATATGTAGGAATGAGCCTCGAGCTCGAAAGTGTTTCAGAGCCTCAGGCTCAACGTATAATGATCCCTGTATCCTCCACAGATAAGGGACAGTTATTAATGAGCCCGGTATCTAAAATAAATTCAGGCACTCAGTCGCAACAACGTAATAATTGAAAAAGAGTCTCATGATCATTTCATATGCATTTGGTTATGTAAGTTTGATTGATTGAGATGCATAATTTGTTTCTACTTAAGTGAAAATGTAATACTTATGTGAATTGGAAAATTGTGAAATAATTGTAATGTGAATTGATGTGTTGCATGAATTGAGTGAACCATCAATGATGGTTACCTCATTGAGTTCGCAAAACTCACCAAAATTGTAACGTTGTCTTTTCAGGGTCGAGAGACGACCGTAACTACTAAGAGGCTCCACTGCCGAGTGGATTGTGTTATAACGAGAGAAGTCATGGCTCAAAGGTCGGTCAACTGAGATTTTGGATGGCTTAGCTAGATTTGATGTATTTTCCTCTTTCAAGTAGTACTGTTGTATTAGGTTTTGTGAATGTACGTGTAGAAAAGGTTGAAAGACACAACGTAGATTTTTTATTTGAGAAATGAAAAGAGGAAAAAGTTGGTTTTAAAAATATTGTGATTTTCTATGGATATTTTAAAAGTGATAAATGATACAATGCCAGATGAAGTGAGTGTAATGATCGAATGTAGCTCACCCTTATCGTAGGGTATGTACTAGAATGACCTTCGAGCGTCCCGGTGCGTATCTTGGGGTAAGGGGTGCTACACTTAATGGCTAACTCATAATAAGGTTTTCTCTCTTACTGTTGTTATTGATGATATCTATGTAAAAGTAACCTTTAATTTGCCTAATTATTCTTGAAGAAATTTAGATGATTTCCTAACCCTAAATTATAAATTTTATTAAGTGTTTCTTTTGAGATTTTTGATAGTTCAATATTTAACATATTTGGTTGGCGACGTGAAGTGAGTGTCTTTTTAAACAACCATTGTTGCTATGACCTCCCCAATACAACTCATAGCATAATTCTTGAGTCAACCTTGCAGCTCTACTCAGGTTGTCAATATTTTCTTGATGAATTTCTAATTTATTAGTGTATTCCATTTTCTTGGAATGATTTTTGATACCTTTTCTCATTGAAAACATTGACAACCTGAGTGGAGTTGAATTTCTAATTTATTCGTGTATTCCATTTTCTTGGAATGATTCTTAATAACTTTTCTCGTTGAAGATGTCTTAAAGCTTTTCTCTATAGTTTCTCTTTCGTATAACTCCTAACTATTAACCTTAAAACATAATTAAATTATAACTACCTGAAAAAATCCCCAAATTATTTCCTTACTATTTAAATAGTTGTTGCATTATAAACACATATAGGGATATAACCATGTTTTTGACAGTGTTTAGCTCTTGATTTTTGTTTTTTTTATAAAGGAACATAGGTATTGATACATTAATGTTCTAATCCATGTGTTTCATTGTATATTTTTTGCCATGT
>JANIHY010000209.1:23384028-23395856 GCA_027479065.1 Erythroxylum brevipes
TTCTTATTTCCTACTACAACATGCTTAGGCCCATTTCATTTAATTTTAATCTAACTAACCAACTAACACATTTAATTCAATTAATTCTTCACCCAACTCATTAATGCTATCACATGTTAATTAAATCTCAATTAAACTTAAGCTAACTTAACTAACTTAATTAATCTAATCATGCTTAAATAAAAAAAAATTTGGGGCTAACACCTCATAAAAGAGGAAATGCATAAAAAATCTATCTAATCTATCCATATCCAGTTGACTGACCTTTGAGCTATTTCTTCTTGTTCCTAAAAGTAAAAGTGTCCCTTAATAGCTAAAGTAGTCCCTCAGTTCTGAAAAGTCAACGTTGCAATTTTAGTAAATTTTGCGAACTCAATGAGCTAACCGTCATTAATGGTTCACTCAATTCATGCATCACATCAATACATATAACATATATTTCACAAATTTGCATAATTCGTCACATATCGCATTCTCACTCAAGAGTAGATAATTTTACAATTCATTCAATCCAACATGCTTAATAAAATGCATATGAAATACTCATGTGACTCTTTTCTAATTATTATGTTATTGTGATCGAGTGCCTAAATTATCTCATATCTATTGTAGATACCGGGCTCGTTCATACTATCCCTTATTCATTGGGGATATAGGGCTCCTTTTACATAGTGAACCTTTGTCTCTTAATCACATTTGAAGCTTCAAGCTCAGTTTCGATGGCTACTCAGGTCGCAACTCCCATTATCTGATTATGCATTTATGTATGAAATGTATAAGTCATAATCAATCATGTCATGAAATATTTAGTTTGTCACATTCACATACAAGTAGTATTTCAATATCTCATTCATATTTCACAATCATCAGACTTTTATTGTCTGAAATCAGCAATCGAATCACTTTTATTCATAATTTAAACATAATATAAAACAAACAATTTATTAAGTGAGACCGTCTAGGTTACTCATAAGTCGCTCCTAAAACTAATACCTGGAAGTTCTGGCAATGTCTGAAGGTTGACGTTCCTATTGCTCCTCTAATATCAAATAACATACACGTATATCACAATTTGCCCATTTATAAGTGTTTAATAATGCACATATATGTAATGAAATAAGGACAATGCGCGTTCAAGAAAATCTCGAGTATCACTCTATTATCTTTTTTTTTGGTAAATAAGTATCACTCTATTATCTTTGTCATGTAAACACTCATATTTCCAATCTCACATAAGTATCATTTATACCTCTATAAAACCATTGAAATCTAATTTCATAACTCATTTGGTCAAATTCAGGTTTTTCCTGAAACACACCTAAAGGGTCTAAAATGAATGATTAATCTGACCATTAAAATGAAGTAATTTGACAATACTTTCCCCTTCAAAGTTGTTTTACTACCTCTTAAGCTTCTAATAATACCAAAATCATGAAATTCGGTTCAGAAATCTAAAAGTTATGACCTAAACATTTCGGACTATTCATACGCAAAAAACAACATTCTAAAACCAAATTTAATTCAAAATCTGGGTTTTTAGGAATAGAATTAAAATTAGATCTCTTCAGAAAATTTGTAGTCCTATGTCTCTAGTTTACTAGAAATTAAAAATCATCCCATTTGTATGAGTAGTGAATAAGATATAATTGAAATACCTAAGCATGTTTAGTGAAATCATATTAGTTCATACTATTTCAACGGATTCCCTCGCTTTCCATCAATCACACTTTTTCAAATCAATTTATAATGCTATAAATTTTCATGGAGATGTAGAATAATATCTTAGGAACCTATTGGTTGAAGAATCAAGGCATTTGGAGGTCTATAGAAGAAGTTATGGTCAAAAGAAGTAAGATTGTTTAGTTTGCAAGATGCTTTCAAGTGCATATACTATTAGAGACCAAAATGTCATGATGTGACAAATAAAATTAATAAACACTCATGGGCGTGAGGAAGAAAAGTCACAGGTGTGAGTGACTCACACCTGTGCACACTCAACCAGACCCATCCCACGCTTTTCACTAGATCTCTCTCAAATGATTTCATATGGCTATGATATTTTGTGGAGATGTATATTGGTGTGTTACGAGTCCAATGGTTCAAGTATCATGTCATTTAGAGGTCGTAAAAAGGAGATATAGTCAAAAGATTGAAGGAAGTTTCATCAACCTTAAACCTCAGAAGTCGCGATCATGCTGTTGGCCTTCACTTTTACAAAGTCACAATTATGCATGAGCACAATCACGAGCTTGGCTATCAACATACGAAGTGCGATTGTGACATTCAATGAAGCACGATCGCAACTTCCCAATCACACATTCTCACTTCGAATCCCTATAACTTTCAATCCAAAACTCCAAAAAATTTTAACTTTATATCATTAAAAAGTTAAAAAAAAGATCTACAATTTAATGAAGACAATTTTATCAAAATCTTCCTATATCAATATAGTTTAATCATGGAAGTTTCAGACCACATTTTTACCCCTTTTTCTCTTTTCTTTCTTTTATTCTAAACCAACTTCTCTAACTTAAATTCTTACTTTTCTTTCAAACCAACTTCCCTAACTCCTATCAACCCCCATTTTTGACTCCCATTCAAATAAAATCATTCACAAACAACTCCAAATTTCAGATTAAAACACATACATTAAAAACAGAAAATTCATTCACTCATCTTCTTCATTCTTTGTGTTTCTTCTTTCATTCTCCTGCACTTTTATTTTATGTATATTCTCCATTTTCCTTTCACTCATTCAACTCCCATTTAACTCAACACATTCACAAACAGATCAAAAATCATGATTACACACAAACATCAAATCAAAACCTCATTCTCGTATATCACCATTTTCGGTATTTCTTCACTGTCATCTTTCTGTATTTTTATTTTTTGCATTCTCCTCATTTTCTTCCTCCAAATATCACTTTAATCATTCTTACTCACCTCCAGACATTACTGTATACCAATCCCTTAACTCTAAATTCATTTTTTTGTTCTTCCTTGAGTTACCAAAATATTCATGTATATGAACAGTAAAGAGAAAAATAGAGCATATATTTCACTATCAACTTTCCATATCTTTGTACTCTTGTCATGCATATTTTTATGGTTCTTTCTAACTCAAAATCATTTCTACATTATCTAATCATAGAATAATTGTCAAATAATAAATAACATTATATCAAAATTTTCATCTTATTTGTACAGTGTTCATGAAGATGCCCATTATTACCATGATCATGTAATGACAAATAAATCATCAATTTTTTTTATCTCATATTCCTACTTCTCATAAGGATTAACATGATATTTACATGTTAAAATTACAAATCTTCGAATATCAAGAAGCCCTAATTTTCATGCAACCACGTACTTCAACTTACAGATGGTTTGGGTCAGGTTTTCTAGAGGCAAAGGAAGTAGATAACAAAGTGGGAGTGGTAGAAGATAAGGAAAAAGCAAATTTAATTTTGGTTGATGTTTGATGAAAAACTCTGTGTATTGAAAGAAACTTAAAAAAGATAGCTACGAAGAAGATAACTGGGACAGACAATAGTACTTAATCTTTCAACTTTAAAAGAACTTAACTTAGTCTTTATAACAAAATCAGAAAGTGTCACTTAACTAAGTTAGTGACACTTGTCAAACTTCTATAGCTTTATACTAGTTATCAATTTACTAGTTCAATCTTCTCCATATTTTTCTACAATTTGTCTCTAAATTTTTAAAATCATTATCTCAAAAGTTTTGAAGTCAACCCCTAAATTTCTTCATCATCATTTATTCTTATTTCTATGTTTCATACATCAATTTACTTGCCAAGTGGCATTTTTTTTAGTACAATAATATCCAACATTTTCGAAAATCATTCCTAAAATTCACCAAAATTCAAAATTAACAAATACATTCACCAATTAAATTTTTAATACAAGAAATTCACAATTCTCATAACATCACATCACATCACAATTCAATTATACCCAAAATTATCCATGAATACATGTATAATTATTTTCATATGCAAAAGTTCAATAATCACATGTATGTGCATAACATATAATGCATAAACACGGATGCATTTTTAATCTCTCAATAATCTTTCATATTTACTATTTTAACCTCCCCTCAGGTAGTGGAATGTTACAATTCTCCCATCCTTAAAAGAAATTTTGTTCTCAAAATCCTTGCCTGATTGTTCGAACAGGTGGAGATATTGTCTCCTCATATGCTCTTCCATTTTTCATATGACTTCCTCAGTTGAGTGATTCCTCTAAAGGACTTCCACCAATAGAATGACTCAGTTTCTCAACTGCTTGATCTGAGATCCTACAATCTTAGTCAATTCCTTAACATAGCTTAAGTTGCTACTAACCTCAATCTCCTGAGTCGGTATCACATATATCGGATCCGATCGGTATCTTTAGAGCATACTCACATGAAACACAATATGCAATTGAGACATTTCATTCGATAAAGTCAACTTATATGCCAAAGGTCCTATCCTCTTAAGGATCTCATAAAGATCAATATACCTAGGGCTTAACTTTCCCTTTTTATCGAATGTCAATACTCCTCTCCAAGGTGAAACTCTCAGAAATACTCTGTCTTTAACATTGTATTCCATGTCCCTTTGATGTTGATCCATATAACTCTTTTGTCTATTTTGGGCTGCTTTAATTTAGCTTCGAATCAACTTCACCTTATCTACTGTATCTTGTATCAACTCCGGGCCTTCAACCATTCTTAAGCCCTCTTCATCCCAATATAATGGCAACCGACATTTTCTACCATACAGTTCCTCATACGATGCCATCCCGATACTACTATGATAATGATTGTTGTACACAAATTCTATCAATGCTATGTACTGATCCCAAACTCCTTGAAACTCCAATACACAAGCTTTAGGTATATCCACAATAGGCTTTATTGTCCTCTCACTCTATCCATCTGTTTCAAGATAAAATGCAATGCTAAAGTTCAACCTTGTACCCATGGCAGGCTGCAAGCTCTTCCAGAATTTTGAAGTAAATCTAGAATCCATGTCCGATATAATAGATACTGGAACCCCGTGTAGTCTTACCACCTCATTCACATATCTCTGGGCTAACTGATCTAGTGAATTTTTCTCTCTCACTGGTAAGATTAAACCAGATCTCATATTCTACCACTGAAATCCTACCATGCTTCAATTCCAGGAACTCTTTAATCTTCCAGTCCAAGTAGATCTTAGGTATGTTGTTATCTTTGAAGACCCTAAAAAAGTCTTCTCACTTTACGTGGCAAGGCCTGGTGGTACTGTCTATGACAGTCTTCCACCACTGGTAAGCTGGGCTTGTAGTAAGGAAACTGTATAGTTGAACCTCTTGTCCAACTCCCAGTTTATCTGATCCAAAACCCTTTTCGTCCTTTCTGTGCTGCCATAAAAATCTACAACCCCTGCTTCTATAACCTGTCATACCTCTTTTACCTTCTCTCGGGAACTCTATGAGGCATCTCCTCTTATCAAGTATCGAGGACTCTCTACTAACTCCTACCAATCTTAGGTCAGCTGGTTCTCCCATTTGATCACCTATGGCGGATGACCTATAACAAACAATAAATTTAATCATTATTTGCATTTTTCACGATATTTCATGCTTAAAATTCCTAGATATCCCTATAGATTCCAAATAATGCTTTGATACCACCAAATGTAACGCCCCTTACCCTTAGTTACAAATTGGAACACCCTTAGAACATTCCAATACATAACACTATTTTATAGAAATTGCGAAATACAAATTTATACAAGAATAGGATAACATTAATGCAAACGCATAATGATTCGAACCTCTATCTTTCCCTTGCATGCAATAATTAAACTCTCGTTTGTCTAATGGGGTATTCTTTTTACAAATTTTGGGTGAGTTTTGAGAACTCAATAAGTGACCATCATCGATGACTCACCCAATCACATAACACATAATCACATTCACAACGTTTCACATTTCACATTCAATAGATATAATCATTCATATGATGCATATGCAGTGTACATGAGAACCACTTTCTATTTGTTATTTTGTTGTGATCGAGTGCCTAAACTATCCTATATAGAGTTCATTGATAACTGTCCCTTATCCACTTGGGGGGTACAGAGCTCATTAAACGTTGAGCTAGAGGCTCTAATTCACATTTAAGCTCGAAGCTCATTTTCACTCATTGAGCTTTAAGCTCTGATCGGTGGCTACTCTGATCACAACAGCCATTATATTTCATGCATTCGTGAAATGAAATGCATCAGTCACATTTGCATGATCCACACTCACTCACATTCACATATCAACGAACCGTAGTCCGGCATTTAATATCAGAGTTGAGTATCACTTTTCATTTTCATGCAAATGCACATTCAAAGCACATTTATCATCGGACCGGGGTCTGACATTTAACCATCATATTATGCACACTTATTTCATCTCATTCACATACAAGTAGCACTTTAATAGTCAATCAATACAAAATTCAAAATAGAACAAACAATAAAATAAGACCATCTCGATCTACTCACAATACACTCCAGTTTAGCATTTGCTTCTAAATTCTAGAAATGTCTGAATGCAAACGTTTATCCTGCACATTACAATTATGCAATACTCACGTTGCACACACATTAATTACTTTGCAAAATTATAAGCATTCATTTATGCGTACGTGTGTATATGGACTATATACAATGTATATTCATGACAATTTCAGGTATCTTTCCTTTAATTTAATTACAAAATAATTCCCATATCATAACTAATCATTCCCATATCAAAAATCATCTATGTATAATTTATACATAGGTTTATGCCTTACTAAAACTATTAAAATCTCTATTCCTTTCTTATTGACTCACTTCAGAATTTTTCCAAGTCACACTTTCAAGTCTACTATTCACATTCAATCAGAAAGTGAAATTGATGTAATTTTTTCATACTTTCTTCTAAAATAAATGTCTTCTATGTCTTATCTTTTCATTAATACCAAAATCACTCAATTTGGTTTAGTAATTTGGAAGATATACCTCAAACATTATCCAGTTATTCACATTCAAAAATAGTGTACTATGTACAACTTCCATCCAAAAATTCAATATCTTAGAGGATGAATCAAAATTCATTTCTTGAGACAACCTGTAGGCCTATATCTCTAGTTTACTCCAAATCAAAAATTATCTCATTTAGAATCCTATATATCCAGATATAATCAAAATACCGAAGTATGTTCAGTGAAACAACACCAGTTCATACCATTCCAACAGATTCTCTCACTTTCATTCAATCAAATTTTTTCAAATCAAGTCGGAATGCTACCAATTTTTGTGTAGAGGTAGAACAATGTCTTACGAATCCAATGGTTTAAGAATCAAGTCATTTGGAGGTCTAAAGAAGAAGTTATGATCAAAAGACGCAAGACTGTTCAATAAAAGACAAAATTCCAAATGCACAATGATTTTGTCTTTTACTACACGACGGTGTTTTTTGACTAACCAAAAGCACGACAATGCTTTTGGCCTAAAATCTTAAGCACGAAGGTGCTTTTCCACTTCTTCTTCTTCACCGACATCCCAACTTCTAAACTCCATAACTTTTGATCCAGAACTCCAAATTTTGTAAACTTTATATTAATGGAAAGCTAAAAAAAGATCTACAACTTTTATGAAAACAATTTTATCAAAATCTGCCTAGATCGGTACAGTAAATTCATGAAATTTTAGATCAAAAATTTTCACTCTCACTGTTCATTCCTAGAATTTTTATACAACTTGCACTTTTAAGAAACCAACACCTCAATTTTTAATCTACCCCACTTCACTAAACTCATTCACCACAATTTACACTACCTCTAAAATGCAATTTTAACCAAGTTCCATCAAGAAAAACAAATATCAATAGTTGACTCTTCATGTTTTGCCATACACTATTCACTGCATTTTCAACTTTTTATCACATTCACTATTTTCTTCTCAACCTTTATTTTTACACTCATTCTTATCTTAGACCATTATTTTACAATTACTCTTCAACTCAAAAATCATTTTCTTGATCATCTCTATAGAACTCACGTAAGCACACACACATATACATATATGCACAGTGAAAAAATAGAAAACAGAGCATACCACCTTTATACACTTTCATTTCCTGCACTTATCTTAAACACCATTTCATTGATATTTCTAACTCCAAAAATAATTTCCATAACATCATATCACTAGAAATCCATCAAAAACTAAATGATACTATAATCAAAATTTTCATCTCATCCACAGTATTCATGAGTATACACACACACACACACACACACACACACACACGTAAATGCCATGATCCAAGCACTAACAATAATTCATCAAATTATTTCATGAATCCGCAACTCTAAAGGATTTTATTCACTACTTACTTATTGAAAACTTTAAAAGCTTCAACTATCTACAAACCCTAACTCCATGCAAGAATCACGTATTCACTGTGTAAGCTGACCAACTTCTGGTTTTCCTTAGGTAGAAAAGACAAATAATAGTGTGGTAGAGGAAGGAAAAGCAAATAAATTTCTCAGAAGGTGTTTGATGAAAAATTCTATATATGGAAAGAATTTCGGAGAAGTGATATAATAGAAAAGGAAACTTAGGAAAACTTAGTCTTTTAACTCATAGATATCATTACTTACTTTCTACAATGTTCTAAAAAAAATCACTTAGTCAGTGACACTGTGCCTAAGCTGTAATTTAGTTTCTTTTGAAACTAACTTCATTTAACTCTCCTCTTTACAATCCAACTACTCCAAATCTTCATTTGATTTTTTTCTTCTTTTTCTTATTTTCCATAATATTCTATAAATTCTAAAATAAATCCTAAATTCACCAAAATTCACAAATATAATAATTCCAGTAATCAATAAAATTTTCAATATAAACAAATTCCAAATTCACAAATTTTTCAAAAATCACAACTCAGTCCAAATATACCTAGAATTATTCATGAATGCATATACAATTATTTTCATGTGCAGAAAAATTAACTATTCATATGTATGTGTATGCCATATTACACATGAGTATGAAATGTGTTTCCTACTTTTTCAACAATTTCTCTCATTTATTGTTTTTGTCTTAACATGGGTAACAAAATGTTACAATCAAGAAGCCCTAATTTTCATGCAACCACGTACTTCATCTTACAGTTGGTTTGGGTTAGGTTTTCTAAAGACAAAGGAAGTAGTTAACAAAGTGGGAGTGGTAGAAGATAAGGAAAAGCAAAGTTTAATTTTGGAGGATGTTTGATAAAAAAACTCTGTGTACAAGAAAGAAACTTGAAGAAGATAGCTTAGAAGAAGATAACTAGAACAGACAATAGTACTTAGTCTTTCAACTTCAAAAGAACGTAACTTAGTCTTTCTAACAAAATCAAAAAGTGTTACTTAACTAAGTTAGTGACACTTGTCACTTATGTAACTTCTGTGACTTTAGACTAGTTATCAATTTACTAGTTCAATCGTCTCTACATTTTTCTCTAATTTGTCTCTAAATTTTCAAAATCCTTATCTCAAAAGTTCTGAAATCAACTCCCAAATTTCTTCATCATCATTTATTCTTATTTCTATTTTTCATACATCAATTTACTTACCAAATGACATTTTTCCTATTACAATAATATCCAATATTTTCAAAAATCATTCCTAAAGTTCATCAAATTCAAAATTAACAAATACATTCACCAATTGAATTTTTAATACAACAAATTCACAATTATCATAACATCACTTCACAATTCAATTATACTTGAAATTATCCATAAATGCATGTATAGTTATTTTCATATGCAAAAAGTTCAATAATCACGTTTATGTGCATAACATATAATGCATGAACATGAATGCATTTCTAATCTCTTAATAATCTTTCATATTTACTATTTTAACCTCCCCTTATATAACGAGACGTTACATTAAAGATAAATTAAAAGGAGTTTTAATTTATCTAATTATAATCATTGCCAATATATTTGAAAACTTAATGAGTCTTACATATAGAATATGTTGAAGAAAGCAAAGTTAATTTAATTAAGTTGGACTTAATTATAAAGTTTGAGAAACTTTATGATTAAATATGAGATATTTAATAAATAAGGATCAATATAAGATATTGAACTTATATGGGCATAATTGGTATTTAATTCTAATTAAAGTTTAACTGAAATTAAATTTTAATTTTAATTAAATTACTAAAACGACCAAAGTTTATTATAAATAGGCTTAAACTCTATGGAGCTAGCACTTCTTGCTTAATCCTTTTTGTAAGAGTTATAGAATTTTCTTAACCTATTATGTGGATACAATTAGAGGTCGGATACTTGTGTGGTTATGGTGGTTAAGACGAATCAGTTTCGGGAACAGTTCGAAGAATACGATAAGACAAAGATTAAACTTTAGAATAAGATATGAATTAAATTTTCACTTTATTATGATTTATGTTAATCATTTTATAGAATTAAATAGATAATGATATTCAAGAAATCAAAAATTATAAAAATATTTTGTAATTATTCGTAGAGATCCAATCTCAAGTGAGCTTCTTGACTCTCTAAACTTTTATTCTTGACATGGGTAATGGACGAGACGTCAGTAGACAACCAACGTGTTAAACTGAGCAATTCCACATTCAATGTAATTGGAGTAATCTACCTTTAACTTTTATTCTTTGACATGGGTAATGGACGAGGCTTCCGTAGACAACCAACGTGATAAATTGAGCAATTCCACATTCATTGTCTTGTCTTTTAGTTCCTACTTGCCTCTTTCTTTATGATTCCGATTTCCGACAGAAGAAGGTGCTGTTATAAATTCTTTTTATTTTTCTGAGAAAAAAGCAAGGTACAGAAGATTTCATGAACATCAAGGGCCTCGATGATACAATGGGGTCGGTGGGTGCAAATTTTAGGAATCTAGCAGGAAAAGCAGAGCTATTCGGGCATGTAGTTAGGTGGAAGCTGCCATATTCCTTTTCCCAAGGGAGCCTGTACTTTTTCTTCATCCACTCGTTACTAAAGGGTACAGTTTATTTAAATAAAATTTTGGGTTTAAACCATTTTTATGTATACGAATTATTAAAAATTTGAGATTAGAGTTTTACTTCTTATAAAAAATTTATTTAATTTAAGTAAGGATTAATTTAGAAATAAATAATTTAATTTTTTTTTATAATTAAGACTTTTCTAGAATTTTTGGCGGAAAAAAAAAAAGGTACAGCTACGACATCAAATGAGTAGACACCTATCATGCTAAAGGCACTTCAAATTGAAAATGTCCATTGTAAGAAATTGACAATCTAAGCTAAGTTTTTTTTGACCCCAATGAAAATGACAAGTTCTCACATGCTAAGACTCTATCGTCTTAACCTAGCCCATAGTAGTTGCCATTAGGCTTCCACTGCCACATTGGCATTACATAACCAAATAGACTACAGGTTAGATTCTATAGTCTTAATCTTAGGTTATATTTAGAAGGAGATTTATTAATAAAGTGAAATAAAATATAATATCATTTTTAAAAAAGATTTATAACACAATAGAATAGGATAAGATAGAAGATGCATGAGAGTATTATATTATGTCTCGTTTCATCCTAAACATTAAAAATAAAAAATTTTCTTAAGATAAGATGTAAAATAATAAATATTTTACACTAAATTACATTATAAACACTTCATCTACACAATATTTCACAATATTATATTTTAAATTATTCCATCATTCTCGAGCAACAATTTTCTAATATTACTTTTATTTACGTTCCAT
>JANIHY010000209.1:23403319-23417289 GCA_027479065.1 Erythroxylum brevipes
TATTGACTTATTTCATATTAATTGTCATTATTATTTACTATTAAGATTTTTTAAAACATGGTTAGTAAACTAGGAAAGTATATTATAGTACAACTGTACAATATACTAATACAGACTATTTTGCAATTTTTAAAAATTTCAGGGACTATTTTATAAATTTAAAAAATTACCTGAAACGGTACCCGATACTAACCGGTACCGGTACAGTTTCGTTTCAGAACTTAATCTGATACCAAGCTTTGTACAGTATTCAAAACTTTGTATTTACTTATGCATAATTAGTATACCTACAGTCAACCAAATGTTTTTCATTATAATTTATAACATGACTATGCCATCATTTCTTGAGAGAATATGGATGACCTAAGCATCTCAAGGACATCATCGACAAGTGTCCTGATTTGATATCTCATTTCTCAAGCTACAATATAGTACAAGGAGTAATTACGTAGTATGAGTTCGCTAAACTAATGTTTGAATCACACAGCAGGGAGCACATTAGTTGAAATTTGCATATAATTGCATCACTAAACTATGGAATGGCTTTTTTTTAATAAAAAAAAAGGTTAAGATTTCAAATTTCATGCCACGAAATTTGACTTTCCTTTTCCCTTTCATTATTATATAAAAGAGCTTTAAAATATCTACCTTTTTCTTTCACTTGGGATGCTACTACCCTACTTTCCCTCAATTTGCTTTAAGAGATGCAAATTTATTGTTCTATATAATTTTTCGACCATATTAGTTTATTACAAAGTGCTTTAGGAGGAGCACAAATGAAGCTTTAAAAGAAATTCACACAAAGCATGTACTAAAGTAGTAAAAACTATGAATATGATTCTCATCTACCTATGATGCATTGGTATTTCCATGGCATTTAATTAAGAGCAAAGAGGTAAGAATTACCATTGGTGATGGAACCTATCTCGTCTATCCTATCCTATCCCGTCTACACTAAGCTTTCTATTTTTCTTTCCCGTACTTGATTCTCTTTTCGACGAATGTTCTTCGCTTGCATGACAAGTTTGATATACTACCTGATGGAACTAGCAAAAGCACCATTTGTTTTCCTTAAATATGAAATGAGAAGAAGCAATCCCCTTCTAGTTGTTGGTGTCGAGAAAGGAACAGTTCTCTTTCTCAACAATAATAACGCTTATCATCACATGAGACAGATGGAGTCATCATGAAGGGGAAGTACATATTTTGCTTTCTTCAAGAAGGGAAACGCAAAAACGCGTTCTTTACAGCTGGCAGATAACAATGTCTATGCCTTAGCTCTCCTCTTGCATCATTTTCTTCGAAACTTTCTCGAAATTAAATGCATTATTAAGGCTTTAACAGAATTATACTCCCTTTTATTTAAAATAAGTATCATTTTAAAAAGATTTTGATTATTCAAAATAAATATTGCTCATAATTTTTCATGCATATTTATAATTTTATTTTCAAAATTACTTTTTAATTTCTTTCACATTCTAATTATACAGATTACATTTTCAAGACAATTTAACATGTAATTAATAAGGGTATATCAAATATTTCACTAGCTTTCTTAATAAATGTACATCTTTCTAAAATGATACTTATTTTAAATAGGAGGGAGTAATATAGATGCAATAGAGAATTTATTTTACCTATCCTATACACATTTAAATTTAAATTTAAAATTAATTCATAGTTTGTAACTTTCTAGGTTATCAAATCACTGTTCTAGAACTAATGAAAAGTAAATTGTATTACTAGTTCCAATGGGTAGAAAAAAACAAAAACGAAGCTGTATGCCACGAATCTACATTGGTGATCAAATTACGCGTATAAAGGCAATAATTGCACTGGTGGACTGCTTTCCTTAGTCCTTGTAATAGGAATACTACGTAATTAGGTTACAGACCGAACTGCATTAAAGGTTATTCAATATCCCATACTTGTAACTTGCATGTGCCATGGTCCAACACCCATTAAATGTTGTTATCCCTTTGACTTAGTGTGCCTAGATATGTGCATATATGTACATATAGAGAGAGAGAATCTAAAATCTCAATTTTATTTTATTTATCAGTAAATACAAAAAAATATTAAAATTAGTTAAAAAAGTAAAAATAACATCTAAATGATGCCCGATTGGCCTTTGTTATTGGACTAAACGAGTGATATGATGCATACTTTTGTTTCTTCAGTAAACCCTTTCTATCAACTTCGATTAAAATAACCAATTTAAACATTTATTGGTGTTGAAGAGACTGACCCTGGGCCCTATGTCTTGGGAAAAGGATAAACTTAGGCTCGTATTCATCCCCTGTATGTCCTGGTGTGTGACGAATAAATCCTGTCGGGAACAAAACAATCAGTCGTGACGAGTGTATCATAGGCCTCTAATAGTCGCTGGATCACTCTCGTCGTATGGGGCTGCTGTCTGGTTGGAAATCCTCCTCACCCCAGGAACAAAATGTACTGGGCCAAGAAGTTACCTTTGGGTGTCTCAGTTTGGGTGGTTCTGCTTCTAATTATTGAAAGATAAACAGGGTTGTGCGTGTCCACAATCCTATGTCTTCCTTGCTACCTTTAATATTGTCAATGTCTCATCAACATGATAAGCGTCATTTCTTAGAAATACGTAGATTAATATAATTACAATATTAATTTTATATACACGACTATTAATCCAATTGTCTAATATATATTTAATAATTATAATGAGATGATTAATAATTTACCAATTACATTTGAGATGTATGATAGTACCCTCATAATTATATATTGAGTCATTAAACTATACTTCATCACATCCTTATAATGACACAATGATCTTTTTTCTACCCCTTAGGGTAGAACATGTTATAAAGAATAACATATAATAAGATTGTGTAGAAAAAGGTAACAACACTGTGTGTGCTAAAAATAGGGTCTCCTATTATAAGCTTCCTCTCTTGCACAAGGTTTGTTGATATTAATAAGTTGTGGTGTTTACAATGGAAAGAATGCATCGAGATTCCATGCCAAATATTCGAGATTTGTCGTTCTTATTGTGTAGTTAATGTTATAAATAAAATGTAGATATTGGATTTGTGATTACTGATGATTGCAATTGTGAATAACAATTGACATCAGAGCTATATAGTCATTTGATTTTAGGGCTTGTATTTGGGAATAAACCCATTTTTTTCAAATCATTTTTGGCATAAATGACTTCGAAATGATGCATTAGGTGTATCAAATGTTGTTGGTTGTTGTTGTTATTGTTGCCTTTTATCTTTGTTTTAGATAAATGAATCACGGTATTTTGGGTGAGATTTTGAAAAGTTTTGGTGGTCATGTTAGATATTTTCGAGTTTTGGAGCACTTTTGGCCGAAATGGATATGGAAAATTTATAGAGAATAAAAAATAGAAGAAAATTCCTCAAATCTTGTTGGAAACTGAAGGTCGGAGAGAGAGTTACAGTCGGGTAAAATTGTGCATCAAGGATTGACCCACGGACCCAACTCAGGGTCAGGGACGACCCATACAGTGTCGTCCCGACCCTTAACTAATATATATATTTTTAAATATTAAATATAAGCAAGGTCCTTTTTGGACCATTTTTCATCATTTTGCTCCATTTTTATTTTATTTTTCATATGTTTATGCACAAGATTAATTATTAATTTTTATTTGATAATTCTGATTGTTTTAATCTTATTGTGGCATAAACATGATTATTTGTTGACAATAGTGAATAATTATTTTTACTTGTCGTAAAATTGAGAATGTGAAACTATTTATTATGAGGAATTTTTAAAATATTAATATTTTTTAAAATTTTTTGTTTTTTCTATAAAATAACATTAAGAACGGGTAATTAATTATCCTATGGATAATTACTTCTTAGTAGGATGTTTAATATCGTAAAGAAATTTTATTGAAATATTATGAACCACATAATTTTCTATCCTTTCGGTAGTACATTGATGATTTGGTTGTAATATTTAATAAACTGTTCTTACTTATGAATGAGTTCTATATTTGTTTAAGGAACTTTAGCATTAAATGATATAATTAATTTTGAGAAAAAGAGCACAAATTGCATGATTTTATTTTAACATGCATATCATTGTTATTGCTCTTCATTCTCATTCAGCTTTAAGCAATCTGAGAGTCTCTGCCATCTTGCCATTCAATGGAATGAACCACAGGCAGTGAGTTGAATCTCTCATGATGAATTTGACTATCATGCAACTAGACTTGGCCTCGAGAATTTATGCACCACCTAAACCTATTGATGATGCTACTGAGAAGGAAAGGAAGTCCTATAAGGAGTGGGAATACTCTAACTGATACTGTTTGACGATTATGAGGTATCACATGGATGAATCCATTTGTGATAGTATTCCCGAGGCTGATAATGCAAAGGAATTTCTTGGTGCCATTAAAAAAAGTAGAAGTTCTCAAAAAATGAGAAGAATGAATACTTAAACATGCTTCATCAGACCATTTATGATGGTGCAAGTGACATTAGAGCTCACATCGACAAGCTCATAGTTTGTTACAATAAGCTTAAGGCTATGGATATGGACCTTGGTGAGGATTACATGGTATAGCTTGTGATAGGGACTATTCCTTCCAAATTTGATTCGATCAAATCAAGCTATAATTATCAAAAAGAGCAATGAACTATTGAGGAGATGATTGTCATTCTTGCCAAGGAAGAGGATGACATGAAAAAGGGAAGGGCAAGAAGTATCTCCATGATGACAAACCATAATAATTCTCAAAAGAGAGAGTTCACTTCTAATAACTCAAGTGACCAAAAGCCTTTCAAGAAGAAAGCTGTTAGTCCTAAAGGAAGTGGAAAGACAAGTTTATTTTATGTTGTTTAGAAGAATAAAATATTCAAAAGGAAGTGCAACTTTTGTTAGAATTTTGGGCATAGGAAAGATGATTATCGAAAGCTTAAAGCTCAAAGCTTAGATAGAGAAGAAAGGTAATTATCTTGTGATGGTTTGTTTAGAGTCCAATATTATTGATGTGCCCTCAAATACTTGGTATTTAGGTACTGGAGCAACTATTCACGTTACCAACTCCTTGTAGAAACTGACAAGTCGAAGAAGGCTAACTAGTTTTGAGCAACATATGTACATGGGAGATAATACCAAAATCAAAGTTGATTTTTTTGGGACAGCTAAACCACAGTTGAATAGTGGACATCTTTTGGTGTTATATGATGTCGCTATTTACCCTCTATTAGGAGGAATTTGATTTCTGTATCCATTTTGGATAGACTAGGTTATAGTCTTCTCTTTAGAACTGGAAAACTAACTTTTTATCGTGACTCTCTTTTAGTGGGAAATGGAATTTTATGTGAATATTTATAGAAACTTTAGTTGAATGATGTTGTTATCGTTGCTTCTTCCTCTTCTTTTAATATTGTTGTTGGTTCCAAACGTATGAGGTTGGATTTCAAATCTTCTATGTTATACCACAAACGTTTAGGCCATATTTCTAGAGACAGAATGGAGACGTTGGTAAAAGATGGTGTACTTTAGGATCTTGATTTTTCAGATTTAATTGCCTGTGTTGATTGTATTAAAGGAAAGTTGATCATTATGGTTAGAAAAAACAAAATAGACAGGTGCTCAGAATTGTTGGAGTTGATTCATACCGATATATGTGAATCATTTATTCTTCTTTCTACGGGTGGTTATAAATACTTCATCACTTTTGTTGATAATTTTTCCTGGTACGGTCATGCGGAGCTTATTTGTGAAAAATCTGAATCTATAGAGGCATTTAAGATTTTTAAGACAAATGTTGAGTTTCAAAAGGGAAAGAAAATGAAGGTAGTTAATTCTAACAGAGGTGGCAAGTATTATGGGCGTTATAATGAGAATGGAAGGAATCTAGGGCCTTTTGCTAAATACTTGTAAGAATGTGGCATTGAAGCAAAATATACAATCAGGATGGAATCATTGAAAGAAGAAACCACACACTTCGTAATATGTTGCAATGTATGGTGATTCATTCTAGTTTGCTAGAATTTTTTTAGGGTGAGGAGTTGAAGATAGCAGCTTATATCTTGAATCAAGTACCTAGCAAGTCATTCTCAAAGACTCCATATGAGTTATGGTCAAGTAAGAAACCAAGCTTGCACCATTTTCATGTTTGGAGATGCAAAGTAGAAGTGAGGCCCTATAATCCACAATTTAAGAAGCTTAATCTGAAACTATTAGTGGCTACTTTGTAGGCTACATTATTGGATTAAAAGGTTCTAGACTCTATTGCCCATCTTGCACGACCAGAATTATAGAATCAGATAGATTTGTTTATTTTGAAGATGAATTTGATTCAAGTCAATCGTTAAGAGAAATTGTATTAAGGGAAGAACATATTCTAATCCCTGTACCTGTCACTTTTGCTCTTACTGATGACTCTATGATTGAATAGATTCCAGTAGAATCTGATGATGAACCTCATAATCAAGCACAGGATGAAGTCATTGATACTAGGGATAGAACACGTAGACTTGCCATTCCTGATGACTATATTATCTATTTGTAGGAACATGAGTTTGAAGTGGGAGATAATAGTGAACCAATCAGTCTTCAAGAAGCCATGAATAGTCCTTAATCTACGTTGTGGATGAATGTAATGGAAGATGTGTTAAGTTCCATATCATAAAACGGAGTTTGGGAGTTGGTTGAACTACATAAAGGTTGCAAACCCATTAGATGCAAGCGGGTTTACAAAATCAAACATGACTCAAGTGGAAAAGTAGAAAGGTATACGGTTAGACTTATGGCTAAAGGCTCTTTCAAATAAACCTTCTCACCTGTTTCTACCAAAGATTCACTGTGAATCATCATGGCTATAGTTGCTCATCTTGAATAGAACTCAATCAAATGGATGCGAGGACCACCTTCTTGAATGGAGATATGTATAGAGATGTTTATATGACTTAACCAGTTGGTTTCGAGATGAGTGGCAAAGAACATATGGTTTGCAAGCTCAATAAGTCTATCTATGGGTTAAAACAAGTATTAAGACAGTGGTATCTAAAGTTTGATATGGTGGTCACTGCAAATGGCTTCAAGGACAATGTAGTTGATTAATGCATGTATATGAAGTTCAATGGGAGCAGTTTCATTTTTCTGATACTGTATATTGATGACATCCTACTCGCTTCTAATGATGCTGATATATTATTTGAGATAAAACAACTATTATTTAGCAAATTTAATATGAAGGATTTTGGTGATACTTGGAATTCAAATTCTCTGAGATAGAGCTAATGAGATTCATTGATTCTCTCAAAGGACTTACATTGATCAGATTTTGAAAATATTCAATATGTATTCTTGTTCTTCTGAAAAGGCACCAATAGTGAAAGGTGACAAATTCTCAAAGGCCCAATGTCCATAAAATGATAAAGAGAGATGAAATGAAAGTTGTTCCTTATATGTCACTTATAGGCAGTATGACGTATGCTCAAGTATGCACACAGCCTGATATTGCTTTTGTTGTAGGTGTGTTGGGAAGATACTTAAGTGATCCTAGACTTAGTCATTGGAAAGCAGCTAAGAAAGTCATAAGGTATCTTCAGGGTAGCAAGGATCATATGTTGACTTATTGGTGAACTGACATTCTTAATATCGTTGGGTTCAGTGATGCTGATTATGTAGGATGTGTGGATGATAAAAAGATCCACTTCAGGCTACATCTTTATAATGGATGGAGAAGTTGTATCATAGAAAAATGTCAAACAGACACTCATCGCATCCTCTACTATAGAGGCAGAGTATATGGCGTGCTATAAGGAAGCTTGTCAAGCAATATGTCTAGAATTTTATTTCAACATTGGGTATTATAGACTCTATTTTGGGTCCACTAAAATTGTATTGTGATAACTCCGCAGTTATAGCTTTCTCTAAGAACACTAGAAGTACTTCTCGGTCAAAGCATACAGATATGAAGTACTATTTTGTTAAAGAGAAAGTCGTTAAATCCTTCATTACTGTTGAGTATACGCTTACAACTTGCATTTTAGCAGGTCTACTTATAAAAGACTTACTTATATGTTTGTTTATAGAGCATGTTTCCCGTATGGGATTATTAGGAGCCTAGCTTGATAAGATTAGTGAGAGTTTGTTATTTTGTATTAAACATGTTAGTACTTTGTACAAATTGTTTATGACTTATATATATATAACATGCACAATGATGTTTGCAGTCTCTTCTTGTTAATAATGACACATATATGTTGATATATATATGTAGTTTGACGAAATGATAGGTACAAAAGGAGACAAATGTGTAGTCTCAATTGTTGTACTACATGCATGTTATTTTAATGGTTATTGTTGTATTTGAACATCTCCGAGGCCTAATCATATGTAGTATATATATCCTATCAATATGATATTGCATATGATTTATTTGATTGCTTTTGGATGATGGAGATTGGTATAGTGATTTGATTATATTGTCTAAGTGGGAGAATGTTAGACATATGTGGACTAATATAATCACAACATTAATTCCATATTCATGACCATTAATCGAATTACATAATGTATGTTTAATAACCATAATAGTATGGTTAATAATTTACTAATTGCATTTTAGGCACATGATAGTACCCTAATAACTATATGTTGGCCGCCCATTAAACTATATTTCATCGCATCCTTGAAATTACACAATTATCCTTTTTCTACCCCTTAGGGTAGAACATTTTATAAGGAATAACATTTGGTGAGATTGTGTAGAAACATTTGGTGAGATTGTGTAGAAAAAGATAGCAGTGTGTATGTGTTAAAAATAGGGTCTTTTACCATGAGCTTCCTCTCTTGCACAAGGTTTGTTGATATTGATAGGTTGTGGTGTTTACAATGGAGAGAATGCATCAAGATTCCATGCCAAGCATCAGAGGTATGCTAAACTTATTGTGTAGTTAATGTTCTAAATAAAATGCAGATTTTGGCTTTGTGATTATTGATGATTGCATTTGTGAATAACATCATTATCTAACATTTATCATCTTAATGCCCCACAAATTTCATCTTTTTATTTTGTTCAAACATAAAATTAGAGAAAGGATTGGGATGGCATTGGAAAGCTTGTAGGTTTCGCTTCTCAGCTCAATCTTACTCCTAAAAGTTGCTTCTTTTAAAGTCAAAAGCCTATGCACAACCTTTAATTTTACTATAAGCCCAATGACTACACTACACCAATTGCCTTTAATTGGGAATAGATGCACAAAGCATCATATGAAAGCCCATCTGTTTGGACAAGGTATTTTCCTACAAGTTTGACTACTCATCACTTCATAGGTTGGTTAACATTAAAACTACTTGGAGATAAACTTTCACAAATTGGTACTTATAGCATTAACTATAGAATGCCACTTATCTATGAGACTACGATCAGTACATACTACTGTAGGAGATTGGTATGTTGATATTAATAATGAGTTAGTATGCAATTGATCTTGTTTTTGTTTCCACATTTTTATAGGTTCTAGTTTGTATAAACATTCTCTTACAAAGAGTTCAAGGTAAATAAAAAAATAGTTTCTTTCAAAGATCATTTCTTCTCGTAATAGTATTGGAGCTCTCTTTATAAAAAAATCTACCTTTTGTGTTTGTCTTTTTGGAAATAAATTGATAGCTTAGCATCTATTTGATATATATTAAACTCTTTGACTTTGAAAGATAATCTCAATGGTGTAAATTACACTTAAAAACCCAACAACATGCACCCTTACATGTTGTTTGAAGATTGTTATTGAGTTTTGTCTATTTTCTACAATTCAAAGGAAGAAACGTTGTTTTATATGCCTTAAACCAAAATGACATCGTCTTATTCTAGTCACGTTATTTTATTCTAGCCACATAATAAAGACCAATAAACAACATCCACTACTTGACGGGAGAGATCCTCTGAGCCATTTAATCAGTTCCGACTCTGTGCTAAAGCCATGACACATATTAGGAATTGGATACATGGCCTTGGCAAAGAGTAGGAACTGATTAAATGGCCCAAAGGATCTCGTCCCCCACTTGACATTCTTCCATTAGCTAAGTCATTTTCATTTGTCTTGTCACATCATCAATCATGCCTCATATTGTCCTGTCAATTATCGATGTTATCATCCATTGACCAATTTGACAATTTTATTGGTTTTGTATTTGTTCATATTGGTTCTTAAATTTTTGTAATGATTTGAACTCAAATTGAGATATATTAGCTAATTTCTACTTCTATAGATAAGTTCTCTCCTACTTCTTATAGTGTCTTCTAACTCTATTGATAGTCATCCTCTTATTTATGCATTATGGATACTTCTAAACTTCTTCAATATAGTTTCCAACTAACTAATGTCACATTTAATAGCTCTAATTATGATTTGTAGGCTAGAGAGATGTATACTTTGTTTAAAAGGAAAGGTTATAAGGCAATATTATGGATTGCGAGATACTTAAGCTACCAAAATGATAAATAAGGATAAAGATGCATTCAATGAATGCTTGGTAGTATAGGAAGAAATGAATCATCAAATCTTAACTTGATCCTATAATATATGTGTCAAAATAAGATGTATAAGATTTTTTAAAAAATAAAATTTATCTTTGATGATGTGAACCAATTTCAACTATATCAACACCTTCATCAGATGCAGCAATAGCCTAGACATAATATTCATATTATATGTCTAAAATACAATAACTTTTTAGACTATTTAGTACTTGGAGATTGTTTATGGTCTAATCCTTAAGCAACCACTATCTATGTAGATCTTCATAATCATAAGCACATTTGGTACCTTTTAATAACTCTTATATATGAGTTTGAGTCCATCAAGGGCCCTCTTCTTCATTAAGATTTCTACTTAACCTTGATATTAAGAACAAACAATTAATCATATAAGAAACTCAACTTATTACCCTTCAAATAGAACATTCTTCACCATTTACTAACATTGTTCTTGTCACTTAGAACTTATTTTATTAGACCCATACTCCTTAGAACTCAAATAAGAAGTCTCCCATGGGGTTTCACAACTACTATAAAAAGAGTAGTCATTACACCTCTAAATGCAAAAGATGACCTAAACAAATTTCTTAAAAAAGGTTCCAAATTCTCTTAAACTCAACTTATTCATGTTGTTGTTGTTGCTACTAAGTTGAATAGAGATTAAATCTTTGAAATTCCTCTTAAATGGTCTATAATAACTTAAACTAGATTCTAATGCTATTATATATCCTTTCATGTCTACCACATTAGTTACTTCCTCTTCATGGTACTTTGATTATGCTTGTTGTAATCATATGATTTCTAAATCCTATATATTTGATTCCTCAAAATTTTCTTTTGTTTCACCTGTTCATACAGTTGATAATTGTTTTTATATATGTTTAAAGTATAGGACTATTCAAGTATCGATGTTATCTTTACCTAATATTTGTCTTTTTCTTAAAATCTCATCTATATTGATCAATTGCATGAACTTGATATTAACTTACTAAAACCATCATTATACTATGTAGGATCCACGTATAGGTGAGATCTTTAGGATATTTTGCAAGATTAGTCTTTTATTTAAAACTACTTCTTTTCACCTTCCATCCAAACTTATTATTGGTGCTATTACATCTCATCTCTTGAAATTTTATTTTTCTATCTCTCTAATATTAAACTACAATCTTTAATTTTAGTGGTTGTTTTGTTTAGTTTAAGTCCAAAACTATATTAATATATTATGAAGTATTGTTGTTATGCAAGATTGTGATTGATGCAACATGAGTGTTAGTAGAGTTATCAAATTTGTCAAATATGCATAGAAGATCACAAAATGTGCTTAATGAAAGTGGTTACGTAACACCCCCTATATGGTACCTACAACCACCCACACACATGGCACCCAAAATTCCTATACATACATTTATGACATATAATTCTATTCAATGTTGTATATGTGCATATTATAAAATTTCATATCCCTTAACAATATCATTTAAAAGTAGTATTACATCATTATATTTATATGGCAATCCAAAAGAGATATCACACATAACTTAAATTCTTAATTACAAACTATTAAAAAACTATAATTTCCTTCATTACAAATGCAACCATTCTTTAATCAAAAGACACATCCAAAGGTGATTTTACTTCTAGCAATTGGCCTTGGTCCTTATAGATGATCCTTATGCCTTAGTCCTATTACTTGGACCCACACGATTAACACCCATGCTAAGCTTGAAAGCTTAGTGAGGAAACGCTTAGTTTGGATGACCACTCATGACAATCATCCATTAAGCACACACACTTTCATGACTATCATAAACTCATGTAAACAATGATGACAACAAATTACATAATGCAACTATGTTTCAATAAATTGTCCATATACCGAAATACACATTTATAAGCCAAATATTGATATTCAAATCTTATTAATACAAATTATTCATGTTGTCATCTTGTATCTCTTATTTATGATTATTAAATTTCCTTTATGTGTTAAGCCTGCACATTCCTGTAAGTTTGGATAACGAGAGCCATGGATATATGAAGATATCAACCTATGAATACTCGAAGGCATAGAACTATAGATAATCGAAGATATTGAACTGTGAATACCTGAAGCTATTGAACTGTAGAGACGTTATAGTCTGGAAAGGAAAATGCCAGTGGTGTCAAATTGTAGCAACTGCACTGTAACTCTATAGGCATGTCTATCTATCGATCACCAAGACAATGAAGCATGCATTGTAACATTTTTCTTTAATCATTTACCACTTGCATAATTAATATATTGACATATCATACTATATCTATTTGAAATCATAAAATCTGTATTCGAGTTCATACACGTAAGTCATAACTTACCAAAGGGTATCAAAATCTCACATATATAATCATACTATACATATATAAGCAATAAATAATCATATAAATCACTTATATATATGTAAATTTCCTTTAGCATACATTATGTTCAATCTTAAATTTCAAAGTTAATCACTCCCATTCAAATATGGTAAGTCATATTTCATTTATTTATAAGAGTTTGCAAATTTTATAAACATTAGAAAAGGTTTTGATATGATTCGGTGAAAAAAATGGAGGCAAAGCACTCAAAATAGTGTAAAATCGGCTAAACATGTAGTGGGTCTAAAAATAGACAAACAAATCAATCCAAAGGTAATTCACATGATAGTCTCCACTTGTTTCAAAATTTTAACATAAAAAAATTCAACTTAAACTTTTATGTCTTTTAAAAATTTATTCCCCTATGTCTCTAGTTTCTATATCATCAATGTTGGGACCCGATCCGGGAACCGGATCCCAACCGGAAAAGCAAAGAACGGAAAACGGAATCGAATGAAAACGGAAATTTCGCATCGAAATTTCGAATCAAAAAACGAGGAGAACGAAATCGAATGGAAACGGAAGCAAATCGAAAGCGGTAACAAACATTTAGCAAAGCGGATCCGACATCCGAGAACAACTAATCAAAGAAAACGATCGAATAAACATAATCGCGTTGGAAACCCTAAGACGTTCCAAAATCCGGTATAATTTTTTTTTCTTATAACCATTTTTACTCAAACTCATGCAAATCATACAATTTCCTCTTTCTTGGAAATTTATTCCTTTCAGAATCTCACTCAGATCATAACGAACTTCTTAACATTTATACCAATTTCATAAATCCATCTTTTAAGCATCCAAATCTTATTTTTCTTCTTTTCCAATTTATTTTCTAACGAAAATTCGGCAGCATAACGGCTGCATTTATCCTATCCCAAAACCTGCAAGGGTTCAAAAACACTTCTATAATCCCAAACACAGCTCGAAATCATCGGACTCTCCCGTCTGGAATCCGAACACCAGCAAAACACACGTCTATGCCTAATACTTCCATAATTCTCAATTAGTCAACACAACAATCTCATTATCTATATCCAAATCACAATCATCATATTTA
>JANIHY010000209.1:23605588-23621264 GCA_027479065.1 Erythroxylum brevipes
AATGGCGATGACTCTTCATCAGTTCTGTCATCATCTTCTTCATTTCACTCATCATCTCCTTCATCTCGTTGACTTCTTCGCGTAAGTGGTTGATTTCTGCTTGGGAGTCAAACGGTGAGGAGGGTTGATCATTATCTGCTGAGGGTGCCGTGAACGGAATTGTTGTAGCATAAGCATCTGAGGATGGAATGTAGTCTTCAACAACCTCAAAACTTGGTGGATGAATGAATACATTAGACTCAGGAAGATCTAAGTCAAATGGAGCAGGTAGCATCAGCAACTGTCTTCCTTGCAGGGGTATTATTTCAGTTTCAATAGACAGTGTATTAGTTAGAGGCCTAAGACGCAATACTGTCTAAACAAGGAATTCAATAAACGTCCTTGTTATTACTCTTCCCCCCACTGGACAGTCTTCAATCTTATCCGTAAAGCTACAGCTAGCTCCATCATTATTTTCTTTCGAAGCGCATGCTTCATCAATTCGACATACTTTTTCTACAATTTGATCTGCGGACAGATCATCACTTATTTCTTCAGGATATAGCTTCATTTTCCCCTTATTCAAATCCAAAGGATATCTTGGATGAATATCTGGTACAAGCTTTATTTCCGTCTTCTCCGTGATTGGATAAATAGTGCACGGTTTACTGGACATTTTTGTAGGGTATGGCTTTACAGCAGCATCCCTCAAGACATCATAGAAAGTCTTTTCATCCTCATTCAGTAAATGCCATGTGTCACTATTTATTGAAGTAGGTTGTACAACAGCTATTACCTTCTTCCTTAGTTTCTCATAGATTGCGATTGCAGTTCTCCTCTTGGTAACAACTTCAACCATTCTGATCTTCAACTTGTGTCTTCTCATAATTTTAGAATAGTTGAATACAATCAGACCAAATTCATCAGCTTTCTCCCGTGGTGCCTGATCCAAGTTTAATTATGTTGTCACCTCTTGATGATCTGTGCAGGGAATAGATTGAACCAAGCTAGGCTCCACTGATTTCTTTTGTTGAATAACACTGGGAATATCCTGAACTCTGCTGAACTCAACTTCTTTTTCCTTTTGAGCAGCAATAACAGTATCTTTCTTTCGACTAACTTCCCTAGCAGTCTTCTTCACTGCCTCTGTTAGTCTCTGAGTCTTCTCAGCTTGAGATTTCTTCTTCTCAACCTCCGACTTCCTCTTCTTCTCAGTCTCCTTAGCCTGTCTAGCTGTATCTTCTTGTTGGATAGAGACTAGAGACCTTGTCACCTTAGGTGCGTGAGATTGAGGAATTTCTTCCTAACTCTATTCTCTAGCTCTCCTCTCTTCTTGTTGCCTCAGAGTCCGAATCCTCGGTGATCTCCTCACTTTCTTCATAATTTCACCCAAAAGATTTTCTCCTTTTCTTTTTGGCGTACCTTCTTCTGTCCTCCGAGGTATGCTCTCTTCACTTCGAGGACTGGCCCATTTTATCAACGGTCTTCCAGTTATTCTTCTTATTTCATCTGCAGGCGATCTCATACTCACTTGAGATCGAGAACTTGAAGCGGGAGACTTTTTCAAAACACGCTCCCTCTCAGTTCTTGTTCTTCTTGTAGACTCTGCTTCTTCTTTTACTACCACCCTTAAGCCCATTCTTCTTATCGTGTCAGAGTTAATAGTAGTCTTGACAGATATCATCCTTCTGTTTCCTCTGTGAAGAAGGACTCCGGACTCTTTAAAGATCCTGGTGAGCAGCATGTCGTAAGGATAACTGTTGGTATCCTTCATACCCGTAACCATGTAGTGAAAAATAAAAAATGGTAGATCTATTGTATGGAGATTAAGCAGATAGAACAAACATTGTTCATCCAAAGTAGTCACAAGATGTCGTGACCCGACTCTTGGTAAAATGCAATTAAACAGAATCGTATGTAGAACCCTAGCCTTTGGGACCAGACTTGATGTCTTCCTCTCCCATGGGTCATTTGCTCTGTATAAATGTCTTCTGACATCTTCTTCCCTCATACTAACCTTGGACATCCAACCGGCCTTGGTTGATAGGGTTTCCCTAACTGACGAACATTCAGTTACTATTATTTAATTGTTTAATTTCCGGAATTTGAGTGGCTACTGGCTACTAGTCACTTACTTTGTTAATAAAACAACCACACGCACACACATGAGACGACATGAACGACATCTAAGGTAAGGTCAGTCTAGCCTGTTAATTCACTTCTTGAAGAGACAACCAAGCACAAAAACCGAAATTCAATTCCTTAATCTGGGTCTTACAAATAATGGAGCCTGAAGCTGACGGGTTGAAGCCGGAAGTTGTGGTAGAGGAGAAGGTGCAAGATGGTGAGGGAATGTCGGGATCTTGTAAGGAAAGCCCTGATTTACTGGAGAAGAAAGGGTCTCATGTCATGAATAACGGCCCAAGGTACGAGATAATTTTCTCTTCTGTGTTTTACTTTTCTTTTCGGAAACTGATTTTATGTGGCTAGTTACTAAAAATGGAAAATGATGAGAAGGACATAGGCAGAGTGGTGGAAGAGTGTATCTTCAGGAATCAAGTCTAGCTTGGTGATATCTTGATTGTTGGGTACTGGGCTGTTTCAGATTCGAAGTGTTCCAATAAAGGAAATAAAAATTGTTGTGTATCCTACTCTCATATATGTTGGAATCTAGCTGTCTACCAAAGAGTGAACGGTTACAAAGAAAGAAAATGAACGCTTTGTGAGGCTCTGTAGAATTCAACGGTGTACTAATCGAGGTTTGTGGCATGTTAACGTGATTGATTTGGATTGGGTGCTCATTTGCATGATTTGTTCAAATTATTGCCTGAGATCAATTTTACCACGTGGACTTTAGAATTGGTCCATGGAATAATATGACAGATCTGCTTTGGAGTTATATGGAATCTCATCTTGTGATTCATGTCAGTTTCGCAAAGAATGTATATCTGTTTAGCAGAATTTGGGACGACTTGTAACGTGGAAATAACATATGTTAGGATCTAGAGTTGGGGGTTATTCTCATTCATGTGTGATGCTCTTGGCTTTCTAAATAGTTGGACTGCTACTAAGTTCATCAAATTAAGGACGTAGAAAGCTCTAAAATAACAGAAAGAGTAGTTCCAAGAATTTGGTTGGCAAATACAGTGAATAATTGAATTTGGACACAAAGCAGCTATTCATTTGTTGACCACACTATTGAAAAAACTCTGTAACAGAATTATATATGTGGCATATTTCTCTTTGCTTCGGTATGTTCCCTTAACAAACCTTTATTATAAATATAATACTGCAGCAGCTCTTGTCAAGCAAGGGGGCCTGCACGGAATAAGTGGTAGACATGGGGAGAGGATTGTGTGCGGTCGTGGGTTTGAGCCTTGGGAGGAGCAGCCTTTATTAAGGTGATGTAATCCCCTGATGATGATGACCCATCCGTTAGAGCAGGTACCTCAGCTACTATCTAGGATCAAACCCGGATTTACCTATCTATGAGTCTGAGTGGGTGGCTCATAGGTCCCAGGTAATCAGGTCAAGCCCAGCCCCTGAGTTATCCAAAAAAAAAAGGCAAGGAGGCTTGCACATTACGATTCTCCAAATGCCTCTCTTATTTTCTTATTAAAAGCTTATCATGATATCAGAGCTTTAATGGCTAACGCCTCTTCTACTAGTTCTTCGTCAGCATCCGAGGTATAGGTCACTCCTTTGACCATTCGATCATCCTCAGCAGCACCCATTACCAATACCCTCTCATTTGTTCTCCCAATCAAATTGGAAAGAGCTAATTACTTGCTCTAGAAAACTCAAGTACTACCTACTCTAATTGGGCATGGCCTCCTCGGTTTCTCAATGGTTCATACACTTCAACACCAATTGTAAATCCAGAGCAACCCAGCAAAGCCTATATGTCTCGGTTGAAACAAGATCAAATACTACTTTCTTGGCTCCTCACATCAATGTCTGAAGTAGAAGTTGGTAATGTTGTTGGTTGCACTATGTCACGTGAAGTCTGAACTGCTCTTGAGCACCTTTATGCCACACCCACTTGCCAAAAGGTTCTACAACTAAAGGTACAGTTGCAAAACATGGAAGAAAGGTGCGTCTTCTATCACTGGTTATGTTGTTAAGATGAAGTCCATCTCCGATCAATTGGCAGCCGCTGGATCTCCACTCTCTCAAGAATATTTAATTATGGCGATACTTGTTGAAGTTGGATCTGAATATGATCCAATAGTTGTGAACATTACATCTAGATCTGATCTACCTTCATTACAAGAGGTACAAGCCTCATTCGTTAATCATGAGTTACGACTAGAACATTTAGTTGTTGCAACTATTGTTGATTTATCTCATCTCATTGCAAACGTTGTTGCACTCAATGTTCGTCCATCTTCACCTGCTTTCTCACAAAGAGCAGGCAATACTGGTGGCGGTTACAAAGATCATGGTCGTGGAAGGAATCAGAGGCTTGTTTATCGAGTTTGTTATCATCCTAGCGACTCAACTATTAAATGTTATTTTCAGTTTAATCCATATTACCAGGGCCTTGCACCATTCAACCCATCCCTTCCCACCCCTCCTAGACCACCTCAACCATTTTTTCCTACTCATTCCTCACCTCCACCTTATCACACGCCTCTCTCCAAATCGTCATCGCCTTCTCCTCCCCCTTCAATGCCATGATAGCTACACCCCAATCGGTCTAGAACCCCGAATGGTATTTTGATTCAAGAGCTTCTAATCACTCTATTGGTTCCACTTCCAATCTTCAAGTCACTCACCCTTATTTTGGTGTTGAGCAGCTTACCATGGGAAATGGTCACGGTATTCCCATTACTCACACAGGTTGTGTTCAGTTACCCTCTTCCCCTCACCCTATCTCTTTCTCATGTTCTTTATGCTCCTCAATTGCATACTAATCTTATCTTCATTTCTCAGCTTACACGAGATATTATTGAATTTCATTCTAATGCTTATTTTGTGAAGGACAAGATCACGGGGAAAGTTCTTCAACAAGGTTCCCTTAAAAATGGCCTCTGTCAACTATCTTTTTTGAAGCCCTCACCGGCTTCTCCTCACGTTCTTTCCACTACTCTTTCCTCCTCTTTATGGCACCATCGACTTGGACATCCAACCATTGCCATTATGCAAACATTATCCAGAATTTGTAATACAATTTCTATTAATGAGAATTACACTTTTTGTTCTACATGTTCAATATGGTAAAATACATATGCTACCGACATCTCTGTCTACTAACAATGCATCTGCTCCCCTCCAACTTCTTCATACTAATCTCTAAGGACCTTCCGCAGTGCCTACACCTAAAGGCTACCAATATTATATCTCTATTTTAGATTACTACTCTCGCTTGCTTTGGATTTTTCCCTTACATTACAAGTCTCAAGCTATTTTTACATTTTCTATCTTTAAGACTCAAGTTTCACACCACTATTAAAACAGTTCAATTTGACTGGGGGGTGAATATCGCCCATTCGTTAAAAATCTTACCTCTCTTAACATTCAATATCAATTACCATCTCCTTACATTCATCACCAAAATGGTCGGATTGAATGCAAACATCGACATCTTATTGAAACGGGTCTCATCCTCCTTACACAAGCCTCTCTTCTGTTATCTTATTGGTGGTATGCCTTTGATACTGCTGTATATCTTATCAATTGCATGCCTAACCCCATTCTCAGTAATTCTTCTCCTTACCAATTATTATTTCATCATCTTCTTGATTACTCCTTTCTTTTTGTTTTTGATTGCTCATGTTATCCTCTTCTCCATCCCTATAATAAAAATAAGTTTTCCTTTTATACCACTAAATGCTTGTTTCTCGGCTATAGTTCCCATCACAAAGAATACAGATGCCTTTCCCCTACTGGTCATGTTAATATCACTCCCCATGCCGATTTGATGAATCCGAGTTTCCATACACTTCTTCTTTCCTTTCCTCTCCTCCTAGAATCTATGTTGCTTCATCTCCTTCACCTTTTCCGCTTGTTCATCTATCTTCATCTTCATCTTAGCCCGCCACCCCTTAATACCCACCCAATGCAAACTAGAGCCAAATCTGGCATCCATAAGCTCCAACTTTACTTCACCCACCTCAATCCACCTACCTTTGAACCCAAAACAATTGCTAAAGCCCTTGCCAATTCTTACTGGAAGCAGGTAATAACTGAAGAGTTTCAAGCCCTTCAACAAAATTCCCCTTGGACCTTAGTTCCTCCTCATCCCAACCAACAAATCATTGGCTCCAAATGGGTTTTTCATATTAAATATCATGTTGATGGCACCATAGCCTGTTATAAAGCCCGTTTAGTTACAAAAGGATTTATCTAAACACCTGGTATCGATTTTACTGAAACTTATAAGCCTATTATTATGCCCAGTACAATCTGTATAATCCTTACTCTAGCTATGACCCACAATTGGCCTATATACCAAATGGATTTCTCCAATGCATTTTTACATGGGAACCTCTTTGAGATAGTTTATATGGTCCAGCTCGATGGTTTTGTTGATCCACAACATCCTCACTTCGTCTATCGTCTTCATCGTGCCATCTATGGTCTTCGCCAAGCTCCACGAGCTTGGTTTCAACGCCTCACAATAGCTCTCCTTGACTGGGAATTTCAGCAATCTCAATCCGATTCCTCTCTATTCTTTTACAAGAATGGCTCTGCACTTCTTCTTTTTCTTGTATATGTCGATATAATTGTCACAGGTAATCACAACTCCACTATTCAACAACTCTTTCATTTCCTTTCATCCAAATTTTCTCTTAAGCTTTTGGGTTCTCTTAATTACTTTCTAGGCATTCAAGTTACCCACACCAGTGGCTTGCACCTCTCTCAGACAAAATACGTACATGATATTCTTTCCTATACCAATATGTTGCATGCTAAGCCTCTATCCACTCCGGCTGCCTCATCTGCCGAATTAAGTCGTCATGGTTGTTCTCTTTTTGATAACGAGTCTATATCGTTGCACCATTGGTGCTCTGCAATGCCTCAGTCTCATCCACCCTTAAATCTCATAGATGGTCAATCGACTCAGTCAATTTCTCCAACAGCTAACTGAGTTTTACTGATGTCTGCTACGCTATCTCAAAGGTACTGCCTTCCATGGCCTCTTCATTTGTCCAGTTCATCACTTTCATTTGATTGCCTTCTCGGATTCGGACTAAGGGAGTGATCCAAATGATAGGAGATCTACCAATGGTTTTTGTGTCTATCTAGGTGGTAATTTTTTTTCCTGGTCCTCTCGAAAACAAGAAGTGGTAGCTCGGTCGATTATTGAATCTAAGTACCGAGCTTTAGCTCATACTACTGATGATGTTGCATGGATAATGTCATTGCTTAAGGAGATCATTTTTCAACTTGAAGGGTCACCTCTAATTTGGTGTGATAACATTGGAGCTGCAGCTTTAGCTAGTAATCCTATTTTTCACTGTCGGACAAAGCACATAGAAATAGATGTGCACTTTGTAAGGGAGAAAGTAGCTCGCGGAGACCTCTCAATATGCTACATTCCAACTGAAGAACAAACTACTGACATCCTTACAAAACCTTTATCAACAACACGATTTGTTTATCTCAAGACCAAGCTTGCTGTAAGAGACCAGCTACGCTTGAGCAGGGGTGATAAACACAATATTGAAAAAACTCTGTAACATAATTATATACGTGACATATGTTACCAATCCACCTCCTCCCCAGCCCATACCAACTAAGCCCATCACAGCCCATCAAAAACATACTCGTAGGAGCAAGCTAGAAAGGAGGAGAATGAGTATCTTAGGCAAGTTTGTTAGAAGTTTGTTACGGAGAGAGAAGGAGGGAGGAGAATATATAAAGCTGTCTAGTGAGAATAGTGAGGGGGGGAATTTTACTATCATCATTGTAGGTATAGTGGCCTGGTTTGTCCAGGAGGGGGAGCTTGCTCCAGTAGTTATATTTCTATATTTCTATCAATATACTAAAAGCTATACAATCTCTATCGAGATTCCTAACAATATATTTCTCTTTGCTTATGAAATGTTCCCGTAACAAACTTTTATTATAAATATAATACTGCAGCAGCTCTTGCCAGGCAAGGGGTGCACATTACGATTCTCCAAATGCCTCTTTTATTTTCTTATGTAAAGCTTATTAAAGCTTATCAACCTGGAGCAAGTAAGCTCTTTGGTTGTAGACCTTAAGATATTTTTCCTTTCAAGTGGATTGGGAAAGAAAGAGATAACACCAACAGAAAAGGAAGTAGTGGAACTGGATTTCACAGGTTAAGCGTGAAGAATAGCATGTTGAATCTTTGGTTCACCTGTCAGCTTTTTCTTCTGATGCAATGGAGTCTCAGGATGATTTTCATGGCGACCTTTTAATGTAGTTAAGCTTTAAAAATGCTTGTCTTTTGGACAGTTTTATATTAAGAGGTTGCTGAGATATGTCATTCTTATCAAATTAATTAGGTGGCTCCTCTGACATACCTGTAATGCTCAAACCGGTTTCTACCATCAAGCATCATATAATCATTGTTCAAGGAAAGATTATATGGGATTTTACAAAATTTGTTCCCTGTGTTTTAAAGATTTTTTTGGTTTTGTAAGGTCTGCAACAATGGCAACCATAGAACAAGATGCGACCTTTCCTGCTCAGGGCCAACTTACCATATCCTATGGAGGAACAGTTGCTGTGTTTGATGACATTCCTGCAGAAAAGGTTATTCATATTTCAATTTGATTCAGATTTTAATTCTGACCATCAAAGTTGATTCTGATTCATCACCATGTATAATACGCATAGGTTCGAGAAATTTTGGTTATTGCCAAAGCAGCTGCAGCTGTGAAGAAGACTCAATCTGCCTCTCCTCTGATTACACCAGTCCTTACAAGGTCTACTTCGATGCGGAGCACAGCCAGCGGTTTGGCCTCACCGCAGGCCCAGTTGTATCCTGTTCATAAGGGTTCGCTTTGCAACTTACAAGCTGGTAATATCCTCGTTAGTAGTTTAAGATTTAGAAGTCTGTGCATTTCCCTTTCCCTGAAACATAGTTGATCTTTGTTTTTGTTGTTTGCAGATTTACCAATTGCAAGAAGACATTCTTTGCAACGATTCTTTGAGAAGAGACGGGACAGGTCTCTCTCTGTCTCTCTCTCTTTGGTTGATTTTCTTCTTTTGTGTTTCATTTCTCGGTCACATTTTCTTTTCTTGCAGGCTAGTGAGCAAAAGCCCTTATACTCCTTCCCCAACAGCTAAAACGTACGAGACCACAGAACCTGATTTTAGTGCTGAAACTTCAACAGATGCGGCTTGCTTGGAGGAACGTCTAGCACCGGCTAAAGAACAACAAAAAGTGGCTACTAATCTTGCTTGAATTGTGCTAAAGGCTTCTATGAATCACAGAACCTTGTATTCCCTTGTATCGTTAACCTATAGAACGATGTTTAGTTGCAGTACAGATGATCAACGGCTCTTGGATGTGGTGATTTTGACGCGTGTTTACTTCTCCTTGGAACTGGTGAGATTTCGGTCACACTGTTGCTCCGTAGTCCGTACATCTGTAGGCCCCTGTAAATTGTTATCTAACCTACCATCGTGTCTTAGATCGTCTGTAACATTAATGTAATCGTAACGAACAAATGACCTGTAGTTTATCGTTTGTTATGCTGCTACTAAGTACTACAGTTTGTATGCAATTCAAGTGAGTTCATTTATGTAAGTTCATTTCGTTTAGTCAGTACATAAATATCATTAAATTGAATCATAAATTATCCCTAGCTACACCAGAGATACATTTAGCACATTCTTAATGCCATGACCCACACCTGTAAATGTCTCAGATATACCCGCAAATTCGAAGACAGAACAAATGCAGCAAATGCTCGTATTAATACCTTACCTAACATTGAACAACCTGAACCAACTTGTATTTAAAAAAAAAAGCGAAAAATAGCAAGAACATTGACAGCCTTTTCGATAAAGGAGTCAGACTAGGGTCGTGACATCCTATCTTAACGCACAACACACAAGGATGGAAATAAGCCCAGACACCGGTCCAAAAGATGCGTACAAATTCTAAAATCACTTACCAAGTCCTGTTCGATGATGCATGCTAAGATTTTTAGATCTACTGACGTTCACATTAACTACCAGTAATCGTACAGTTACACAAGAAAAAGAAACACTCAGAGAGAGAAATCAGAATTCATTCATTCATATTTCAAAAAATTGCTTGTCCCTTTTTCCATACGGTTACAACGGTATATATGTTAATGTAACTAGAATGTTCTAGATAAGGTCATGTGGGTCATCTGCGCCTGTGACTTCTACGCTACGTTTCACTTATTCAGTTCTTGCCTTCACGACATCGTCTCCTTCTTCTTCCCCAAGGTTTCACGCCTCTCCAAATAACGTAACATCCCCTCCTTCTTCAAGAAGCACCTTGTCCAGCAGGTTTACGTCCGGAAATCTCTTTTGTAACTCGTAAAACTATTCCCATGTCGCTTCTTTCTTAGTTCTGCCCTGCCATTGTACTAGCACCTGTGTAACTGCCCTGTTATTCCTTTTCACCATCCTTCTTCCCCAGATTGCCACGGGCACCCTTGACTGCTCCTTCCACATCGCCGGCAGTTGACTAGAGGTAGGCTTTCTTTCCAAGATGAAACCCCGTAATTGGGAAACATGAAAGGTAGGATGGATGGCTGTACCTTCGGGTAATCCCAACGTGTAAGCCACCTTATTTATCTTGGCAACAATTGGGAAACGTCCGTAGTACAAGGGTGCTAACTTCTGATTGGATCTCCGCTGTAAGGATTGCTGACGATAAGGTTGTAGCTTCACGTATACCATGTCCCCTACTTCAAATTCTCTGTCTGAACGCTTTTTATCCGCCTAAAGTTTCATCCTCTGCTTTGCTCTGTTCAGGTGAAATTTAACTACATGTAGCGCTGCCTCTCTGTCCTGGAATATTTGGTCCACCCCTGCATCACTAGCGTCTCCTGCTACATAGGGTACATATATTGGCGGTGGATATCCGTAGAGGACTTCGAATGGCGTAGAGTTGATGGCTGAATGGTGTGTGGTATTATACCACCATTCGGCCATAGTTAACCAGCTCACCCATTTTTGTGGGATATCACAACAGAAACATCTTAAATAAGTCTCGAGTGTCTTGTTCACTGCTTCGGACTGTCCATCGGTCTGGGGATGATAGGCCGTAGAAAAGTGCAACCTTACGTCCTGTAGCCTAAACATTTCTCGCCAAAATTTGCTCATGAACAGTGGATCCCTATCCAAAATAATCTGTTCTGGTATTCCATGTAATTTAAAGATGTGATCCATAAATACATGTGCCACTTCCTGCACGGTATAAGGGTGCTTGATTGCTGTGAAGTGGGCGTATTTGCTGAAGTGGTCAACAACTACGAAAATGGTTGACTTCCTTTGAGATGGTGGTAACCCTTCTATGAAATCCATGGTGACCTCCCTCCAACATCCGCTAGGAACTTGCAGTGGTTGTAGCAAACCAGGGTAATCAGTATGATCGTATTTGCTTCTCTGACACGTAACGCAGGTCTTCACATGGTTTTGCACATCCTTGGCAATCTATTTCCAGTGGAACAAGCTCTGTATCCTCTTAATTGTCGCTGTCACCCCAGAATGTCCCCCTTGCGGACTGTCTTGTGCCATGGCTATTATTCTTTCCCGTAGCTCCTTATTACAGCTTACCACTATCCTTCCCTTCTATCTAAGCTTCCCATTCCTCCATTCATAATTTCCCGTAGGATTTTCCGCTGCTTTAAGCCTTTTAATGAGATCCTTTATGGTCCTGTCCTCTTCCCACCCTGTCTTTATTTCATCCATCAAGGTGGTTTGTACTTGCGAGATCGCCATTGTGAGGAGTTGTTGACTTGAGATTCTAGACAATGCGTCAGCCGCCAAGTTCTCCTTGCCACTTCTGTATGTCACCTCAAAATCGTATCCGATTAACTTGGGGATCCAATTCTATTGGAAGGGTGTGGAGATCCTCTGCTCCAACAAATATTTTAAACTCTGATGCTCTGTCTATACCCGAAAGAATCTACCACTCAAATAGTGGTGCCAATTCTTTACTGCTTTGATAATGGCGAGGAATTCCTTCTCGTTGGTGGATAGACCTTGGTGCTTGGGAGCTAACACCTTGCTCAAGAAAGCAAGCGGACGACCCTCTTGTTGAAGCACCGCTCCTATCCCTATATCACATGCATCCGCCTCAATTATAAATAACTTAGTAAAATCGGGAAGTGCTAATACCGGTGCTGCCATTATTCTTTCCTTCAGTTGTTCAAAAGCTTCCTGTTGTGGCTCCTTCCAGTCAAAACTTCCTGCCTCCGATTTCTTTAGTAGATTGTTGAGAGGTTTTGCTAAGATGCCGTAGTGTTTGATAAATCTTTGGTAGTAACTCATCAGTCCGAGGAACCCCTTGAGCTCCTTCAGTGTCCACGGCTGAGGCCATTGTCGGATTGTTTCTACTTTCTTCTCATCATTTGAGACTCCCTTTTCCGATATCGAGTGACCCAAATAGTCTATCTACCTGGCCCCAAATATACACTTACTTCCTCACACATATAATTGTTGCTGTCTTAAGACTCGCAAAACCATGCGAAAGTGCTCCAAGTGTTGGAGAAAATCTGTATTGTAAATAAGCAAGTCATCAAAGAAAGCCAATAAGAATTTTCGAAGGAAGGGTTGAAATATTTCATTCATAAGACTTTGAAATGTAGAAGCAGCGTTCGTGAGGCCGAATGGCATCACGAGAAATTCAAAGTGACCCTCGTGGGTTAGAAAAGCGGTTTTAGGGATGTCCTCCTCCTTCATCCAAATCTGGTGATACCTGGATCGCAAATCAAGCTTTGAGTACCAACTAGATCCCTGCAATTCTTCCAGAAGCTCCTCAATTAATGGAATCGGAAACTTGCTTTTGATCGTGTGCTTGTTTAACTCCTGATAGTCGACACACATCCTCCAAGAGTTGTCCTTCTTCCTTACTAAGATGACTGGCGATGCATATGGACTGACGCTCTTCCTTATGAATCCTTGCGCCGACAGCTCCTGTACCGCCGTTTCAATAGCATCCTTCTGTTCCCCCGAATAGCGATGGGGCCTTATATTAATAGTCTCCACTCCCTGTTTTAAATGAATTGTGTGGTCACACGCACGTTTTGGCGGCAAGCCTTTGGGATTTGAAAAAATTTCTCTGTAATCTGTCAACAATCCCTCCATCTCATCTTTGCTCTGAACGTCATCGTGGAGGTTTAAGTTTTGCATCTGTATTTCAATCGGGTAGGACAAGCGCAACATAAACATCACACCTTGCTTTGAGTCTTTGATCATTTTAGTAAGACTTTTACCCGAAACTTCTCGAGTGGGCATCTTGGGTTGACCTGACAACGTCACTATTCTTCCTTCCCACAGGAACTCCATGGTGCGTCTCCTGAAATTACACAGAATGTCATCTAATGTCGCCAGCCATTGAACCCCTAGTACCATATTGCATCCTCCTAACTTGATGATCAAAGCTTCGGTCGCGAATCTGGCCCCCTACATGTGTCATACAAAATGCCTACACACCTGTTTACATACCAGTTTTAATCCACCTCCCACAATGATGCTTATAAGATCTATCTCACTAACCTCCACCATTGCTTTCCTTACCACCTTCTCGTCTAAGAAATTGTGAGTACTACCGCTGTCCACCAAAATGTACAGAGGCCTCTGCCTATAGCTTCCCACCACCCGAATTTGCTTGTAATTCGATTGATCCTTTAAACCTCACATGGCCTCCAACGAGATATTAGGATTGAGGGGAGCTCCATTTTCCAGCTCATCATTTTCCGGTTCCTCCTATTCCGGGTCCTCATCTTCCACCATGTATAACTGGAATTGTTTCTTCCTACACTTGTGCCCCGGTGAATACTTCTCATCACACCAAAAACATAGGCCTTTTGCTCTTTTTTCGTCAAACTCCCTGCTGATTGTTGTTCTACTGCTCCGTTGGTTTCTGAAATTAACGTTCCCGCTTCCCTGGGTTCCTAGAGTTGACAACAATCCCGTCTCCGTCTGTGGCTTAGATACCGAAGATGTGTAATTGCTACCTTTGTACAAGGATGGTCCCCCGCTCACTGAGCTACTGACCCTACTTCCCTTACCGAAGTAGACGGGCACACTGGCGGCAGCAATCGCCTCTTGTTTCCTCGCCCATGTATATGCTTGGTGCAAAGTAGGTGGATCCATCATTTTCACCGTCAGCCCCAACTCCGATTTAAGCCCTTTTAAGAAGAACCCTACCAGATATTCTTCAGGCAGGGTGAGTTTGTTCGAATATCTGTCGAACAATGCGCAGTACTCCAACACCAACCCTTCCTGTTTGAGCTCCTTTAGATCTCCTATAGGGTCTTCAAAGATATTCTCATCAAACCGTTGATGTAGGAGAGTTACGAACTCTTCCCATTTTATGTCGTGCATCTCCTTCCGATTCCGAATAGTAAGGTGATACCATTCAAGCGCTTCACTTTCCATATGGATTGCAGCCAGCCCTATCTTTAACTCGTCAGGTGTATGATCCATAGTAAAAAACTGTTCGCATTTGTAGCTCCAGTTCCTTACTCCGGTGCCGTCGAACGTTGGAAATTCGGTTTTGTGGGCTTTTATTATTCCCATTCCACGACTTCTGTCTCCAGAGCCCCTCACTGATGATTCCGCCTCGTCCTTGTCCATTTTCTGCATGAGTTGCTGAAACATGGACTTAATGTCACTGATTTCTTTTTCATGCTTGGATTGAGCTTCCAACATGCTTCTAATGCTTTCTTCCAAACAGCGAACCTCAACCCCTCTCATGCTTTCAGCCATGCTTTTCTGAGGAACGACTGCTTTGATACCAGTTGTTAAGATTTTTAGATCTACTGATGTTCACACTAACTACCACACTCGCAATCGTACAGTCACGCAAGAAAGAGAAACACTTAGAGAGAGAAGTTAGAATTCATTCATTCATATTTCAAAAAATTGCTTGTCCCTTTTTCCATACGGTTACAACGGTATATATGCTAATGTAACCAGAATGTTCTAGATAAGGTCATGTGGGTCATCTGCGCCTGTGACTTCTACGTTGCGTTTCACTTATTCAGTTTTTGCCTTCACGACATCGTCTCCTTCTTCTTCCCCAAGGTTTCACGCCTCTCCAAATAACATAACAATGCACGAACTGGATTTCCTGGAAGCTGAGTGTAGGTATAGTGCAGTTCAGCTGCAGATAGTCCCCCACATAAAACTGACTTCTAGCTGCCACTGTTGAAAGTCGACCCACTGCGACCAAAATGATCTCTATGCGTTTGGTTTGAATCTTCAATATGTAAAGACAGAACGAAACAAAAATTTAGAGACAAAATAGAAAAAAATTTGAAGACAGTGAGATATTTAGTTGTGATGGACAAAATAAATAAAATTGTTTCCGTTTCGATGATAGAAATGTGTTTGATTATAGTTAACAGAACATAAAAATAGTGTCAATGACTAAAATACCCTTGCAGTATAATATGATTGGAAATATATAATTCATTGATAATTTTAAAACGAATAATTTGTATTAGTAAAAAAGTTAACAAATAACAATAATAACAATAACAATAAGAAATTAATTTCGTATAAT
>JANIHY010000209.1:23662862-23678659 GCA_027479065.1 Erythroxylum brevipes
GAGAATATTGTTGAATGCCTTTGAATGATAATGTCAAATGAATTATGCATGTGGATGGATGAATGAATGTATTTATTATTATCCGAATCGAATATGTATTTGTATGGATGTTGGGATCGGGTCCGCGGTTCGGGTCGCCCGTTGGGGCGCAGCCCGAGGGGCCGCCTCGGGATTCGGAGGTCCGGGGCCCGGGCCCAACAAGGAGTGTCATGACTCTTTATAGGCTGGTCATCTAGGGTTGCATCGAACTTTGAGACTTGTGGAGCATGCCTACTATTAGGCCTAAATGAGAGATGACATTGAGGTCTACGTGAATAATTATCTTATGTGCTAACAAGACAAGGTGGAGCATAAAGCTTTGAGTAGATTGTTGCAATCACTGTCAATTCCTTAAAGAACATAGAATAGTGTCTCAATGGATTTTATTGTTGGTTTGCTGAAAGTAAAGGGACAAGGCAACATAATAGTTATTGTAGATCTCTTCATCACGTATGAAGTATTCATACTCGTGCCAATAAAATTTACTACATCAGGCATGTGCTGAATTATTGGGACATTCCATAAACCATCATCGATGATAGGGACACTCACTTTATGGGACGATTTTGGATGGAATTGTTCAAGGTCTTAGGGTGAAAGTTGAACTTCTCTACAAGTTTTCATCCATAAATCAATGGACAAATTAAGCAAGTGAATGCTTTATTAGAGTTATATTTACGGCACCATGTGAGTGTTAATGATCGAGATTGGGTGAAGTTGATCAATGTTATCTAATTCTCATACAGTTTGCAATAGAGCAAGTTTACTCGAGCTAGTCCTTTCGAGTTAGCTACGAGACGACAAACTTTATCTTTTCACACTCTTACTGTCGAGTACGGTAGTAAAAGCCATAGAGCATACTCATTTGTCAAAATTTGGGATGCGAAGTCTTATATGGCAAGGGCATACATAAATCGAGTGTCCACAAAGGTGAAGAGTTAGGCCGATAAAAGTAGGTATTACATAGAGTTTGACGAAGGAGATTTGGTGATGGTCAATCTCCTTTCCCATAGACATGTCCAAGGAGATGTTCATAAGGGCTTGATTCAAAAGTACTAAGGGCCTTTCCTCGTGGCGACAAGGATAAGCAAGTTGACGTATCGAGTTAAGATATCCTCACACTTGGAGAGAGAAAAGGATAAGTAAGTTGGTATACCTAGTCAAGATACCCTCACACTTGGAGATTCATCTCGTATTTCATACAAGTTTTCTAAAGCCTTATCATGCCAATAAGGAAGATATTAGTGAGGGTGAATCAAGGCATGCATCCACCGCTGTGGCCATGACGCATAAACGCAAGGTTGAAGAGATCTTGGCATGTAGGACTATACTAAGGAGAGGCTCACACTAGCAAATGATGAGTACTTAATTAAATATAAGGGATAACGAGACAATTAAGCTAGCTGGAAGCATAAACTTTCTCTTTGACAATACAAGGGCAAGATTTGGGAGTTCCATCAAGACATAACTAGGATGTTATCACATTAGGTAGGAAAGAATGTCACATTTCGCATGTTTTAAAGCAGATAAGATGAGGATTGGCCCAATGAATCTTCTGGAGCATGGTAGAATCTTATGGAAGATTATTGAAGCTTTTAGAACATGGTAGAAACTTATGGAAGACCCTAGAAGCTTTTAGAACTTGGTAGAAGCCTATGGAAGCTTATAGAACATTGGAAAACATCATGGAAGTTTATAGAAGCTTGTACAAGGTTGTAGATAGGTATAGATTGTACATGAAACAAATAAAGTAGTGTAGAGTACTCTAGAAGGTCAATGTAGAACATTAGATTGAGTAGATCTTAAATGTCCATTCTAGAAAGGAACTAGTATATATACTCATAGAGGTTGCCTCATTTGTATCACAGAGAACATATAAACATTGTAGCATTCTTGAGAGAGTTCTTTACTAACAGTATCTTTACATTCTTCCACGTTCCTTCTTCTCTTTAGCAAAGTATTTCGTATAGAAGGCTGACTTAGGAACAGAGTATATTCAATTGCCAAACGAGCGATGGTGAAAGTTTAAGACTGTTATAAAATGCCCTTAGTAAGTAATGTAACATGTACGTACTTTGTTAGCAACTGCTGCATGCTTGGTTGGTCAGAATCAGCACGCGAAACTAAATATGCCCTGTGTTAATTTCCAATTCGTTTTTCATATTCCCCTGCTGCATGCATTCTCGGCTCCGCACAAAAAGATTGAAAATCACTGATATTTGCAGTTCAGGATAAATGGTTGTCCAGCTATGTCCAGTTTTTGGACAGATTTTACCTGGCATTTGTACACGGGGACACCTCAACTTCGTACTTTGACGATGTAAAGATCCATCAATCATACTTGGTCTCTTTGTTTCAACGTAATTCTGTTTAATATCTCGAAATCCAGTTAATATATGAAAAGATAATGAGTGAAATTTCCTTATTGAAATTCGATTCATACTAGTGGGCCTTGGGTGAGAGGCTAAGCCCGACAACGGTTGTCCACTTCCCATCCAGATTTAACCTTAACCATGCCAGAGATGAAGTAACAAACCCAATACCATAATCGTGGCGAAACCATTAGCACACAATTGAATTAAGCCTCACTTCTTCCTTCCGACAATTGTTCCTTGGCAGCCTATCATTAGCTTCGACAAATTCCTTGCATTTCACAGCTTTATAAAAGTTGGCAACGTTGGTTATGGAATTAGCTACTAGTGGTGATTTTTGCTCTCCAATCAGTCGAAATGCATGTGGGTCACGGCCAAAGATGGCTTCTTTCTCATTTGGGTCGTGGCCAAAAATGGTTTCTTTCGGTTTCCAGACTCGTGGGCGTCGATGGGTTCCAGTACTTGAAGTGAATTCATCAATACCTTCAAATGGGTATGTTGGTGGAAACAGAAGTAGCAGTGGCTTTAGATACAACATTGATACTGGTACCAGTTATAAGAGGATTTACAAGAGACTGGAGTCCTGTTTGGTGGTACCTCCGCCTAAAGAGATGAAACCACGTGCGATCATTAAATTCCTCGGTGGTGCCTTTATCGGAGCTGTCCCTGAAGTCACCTACAGGCACTTTCAGCACCGCTGCCTCCTTTCTCTTCGCTTTGTTTAATTTGTTTTAACATTTTGTATTTCTCTTGTGCATTGTTGTCTATGTATTTGGCAGCTATTTCATTGAGCTTCTGGCGAAAGAGGGGTATCTTATTATTTCGGTGCCTTACAATGTGACTTTTGATCATGCCCAAGCTAGTAGTCAAGTGTATGAGCGATTCAATGCTTGCTTGGATTTGATACTAACATCTGGGTTGCCTGATGCCAATCTAACTCCTGCCCAGCTCGTTGATCTTCCTATTTTTTCTGTTGGTCATAGGTGCTTTCACTTTCTCGGTGTCTCAACTTTTGTTTGTTCTCTTATGAATTTTTTGTAATTACAAACATATGATGACTGAATTGTATATGTTCTTGTGTTACTTGGATGTTGTAGCAATGGGGCACTTCTCCAGGTTCTTACAGGAAGTTATTTCTGTGACAAGATACCAAAGGTATGGCTTTTCGTTGCTATGCTTGGCTCTTTAGTATTTTGCTCGTCAGGAAGTTAATTGCAGAGACATAGGGGTACTAGCACTATGTTGTTCAAGCCTGCTTATAGATAGAACTCAAACAATTTGTGGAATGTGACAAAGAATATTATCTCGTGTGGAAGGCCAATGCCATAATCTCCTTCAACAACCGGCCTGCTACAGAAGCAGTACCATACTTTGAGCAGGTATAAATATTTTATTTGCACTTAGTCATCCCACTTATCCAAGACTATGATGGCTTCTCTTGTAGAATGCTAATTCTTGTTTCCTGTGGAAGCTTTACTTTGCATATAGTGTGGAGTTATTTATCTGGGTTTTTTCTCTTTCTGTACTTGTGGACATGATGCTTGTCCATGTATACCTTTCCATTAATTTTCTCATTTTTGGTACATCAGCATTTTTTTGGATTTGAATGCTGAGATCATAAAACAATAGTATTTCTTTTAGTTACAACCGCCTGTTTGGCTTTTTCTATAATTAAAACAAGCAATGTTTTATGAACATGCATGTCTTTGGGATTTGAGGTGCTGAGATCATAAAACAGTTGATCTTTTTGTCAGTTACCAGCTGCCTATTTGCCTTTTAAGGAAGCATCTATCTTTAACATGTTCCCAGTGAGCAGAAGGCATGGAAAATAATCTGTACATTAAATTTAGAGTAAGTGGAAAATGGTTAAAATGGCCACTTTGCTTCATTTTGAGGGTAGAGTGATTTTCTTGTTGCAAAATAATATTCCTGGCAAATATCAAGCCCCTGAATAAGAATATATAAGATATATGATGGTTTGATGATTCCTATCCTGTACAACGAATTTTGGCTAATATTCTTGTGTTGTGGTTGCTTGCTGCTCTTAATTTTGTGAATTTGTTAACATTTAGTTTGAAAGAATATCTAATCTTCATATTACAACATGCTAACATCAAATTCTCTGGGCATATGGCCATAAAATTTCTTAGTAATTCTTCATGAAACATTGTGGAGAATTGGCAAGAATTAGTATTTTGTCTCTATTTGAATTAATTAATGACTCTAGCTAATGGGTGCAATCCAACTTAGTTATTTTGTTCAAAGCAATAATTGTTGTTAACATTGCATTGGAACCTGCAGTTTGGTCCACTAGTTAATCAAATGATGCCTGTTGTGGAAGCTTCTCCAATTTATACAATGGCTAGGAGCGCCTCAGGTAAATTGGTTATTAGCATTTCCTATTGTCTCTTATTCATCAGGTTTTTTCGATGTGTGTAAGTTTTAATTAATTAACCACGATAATCTACAAGCGCATAGGTCGTTCGCACAAGACCTAGGGTGTCGATCCATAAGGAGGGAACAATTTGCAAAATTTAAAATGTAACAGAACTAAAATGAGCATTCAATTTAATCAAGCAAATCAATTCAAGAATCAATTATGAAAATATTAACAATTTAGTAGCTGCAACACACACTCAAGAATCAACCTAAAGGAATTACCAATTGAGAGAAAGAGAATTTTACCTATCTTTAATGCTAATCTAATCGATTATGAATTATTAGATTATTGGTTCTAGATTATCCTAAGGTTGATTACTTTTTCTTGAGTTATAATTATTAACTCTAACTTATAAACCCTAATTAGATTATGAAAGTTACAATTTCTCAATTAACAACCTATCCAAAACCTTAATTAGATCTGAATTTGTCCAATAAACTATCAGAAACTTATGCAAGATTTTTCTTCGCATAATTTTACCGATTTAATTTAATTCTTGTTATATTAAATTTCCTAACTCTCGTTAGTTCAATTTAATTATTTTTCATTCGATTCACCCTCTTATTAGTTCAATTTAAGTACATCGAATCGGCTTCTTCTCCTTTTCTCTCTTCCTTCTCTTTCTCTATCTTTCGATAATTCTCTCTAGTGTTTCTTTAAAGTGGTTGATGCAAAAGCTCCTTTTTGTCTCTGTTGTTGTTTTTTAAATAGTCTTTTATATCTTGGGTAATCATAGGATTTTTCAGGGTTTGAAAGGTCCAAAAAATTGCTTGAAACGTGAAATTTGTAGGCGATTGCATGTCTACCCGACACATGTCACGATCATGGGCCACATTCGAGCCTTCTATCACGATCGTGGCATATGGGCCACAATCATGGGCCAACTTTGGTGCTTCTATCACGATTAGACCATGATCGTGGGCCGTTGTTTCGGCCTGAGTGTATCAAAAACTTCTCCATTCTTCAATGTTTGATCCTGAAACACTAATAAACACATCAAGGTACCTCAAAAATATAATAATTAAGCTCAAAGACTTGTACTAACTCATAAAACACTTAAAATATAAATAATTATCAAACTAACACAATTCTAACCTAAACACATACTAAATGATTGAATTAACAATCAAATATATATTAAATTAAGTCGTAAAATATGATGTAATTCACACTTATCAACATCCTCACGCTTAAACGTTTGTTTGTCTTCAAACAAACAAAACAACAGACAAATCAAGAAAACACAAAACATGCATATGCAATAATGTGACAATGACTTCAACTTAGCGAAACAAATTTAATTATAAACACAATCTTTTAAGTCATTTTAACTTATTAACAAGCAAAATCTACGTCTAAGCACCTTGGACTAATTGTACAAATTAATCAAAATTTTAATGTTCGAGTCTTTTCACCTCTATCACTTACACACACACATTGATAATCATTTAGTCAAGACAAAAGTGTAGTTATTCCTGAGTAGGTTTTTTTGAAAAATCAAGCTCTTAATAAGTTTGTTAGGTTTCTATTTAAAAACATTTTTTTTGTTTCTTTAAGGACAGGAACCTAATCTTTTTACGTGGAGGCAAACATTTGTGTTGAATGTCGATCCAGTTACTCAACTAAGTCATGTTGTTATTAAGTTGCTTGGTTGAAATGTCATTATAGCATTTTTACATGAAGATATACATTTGTGATGTATGTTGATCCGATTACTCAACGACATCACATTCTCAATTGGCTACTAGCTCTATTTAATAACACAAAAGCCAACAGAATAGTTATTTTAGTTATAATTATACAACCTTTTTTTTTACTCAAAATTTTGCCTACCTTAGTGTTTTAGGTAATCATTCTCATGAAAATGTACTAGTGATGCCACTTATTTAATTGACCTAAAATTATAAATGAGTATGACAAATTTCTAAGGTGAATGTATTAACATCGTATCCTAATTAACCAACATATTTAACCTTAAGTAACTTAAGTCACTAATTTCACAAGCTAATAAATCTTCACAACTTAAAAGAATATTTTTAAGGCTAAATTTATCCTATTAAGTCCTAGCCATTAATATAATCACACAATTCACATTATACAACTTAAACAAACTATCATACAATATACAAAATTCACGCTCAAAGTAAAAACACATAACCCTTCCTACGCTTGAACAACACATGTGAAAAGGGTACACAAACACACTAGGGGGAAATAAAACACAATACACAAAAAATATAAGAAGAAAATACTAACAAAAATGAAAAGAAAAGGGTTAGAATACGAAATTGTTTATGGTGATGAAGGTTGTGATGGTGTTGGAGGTGACATTTGGGCGCCTTGAGCCTCAAAGTAATGATGGATTGGACGTATATCCCGGCTCTGACGTCGTTGTATTCGGGTCATATCCTTCATTCTTTTAGAGTTCTCCGCAAGAGTATCTATAATTATCTTGGCATTTGCGGAGATTGTATTAAGCACTTTCTTCCAGCCTGGTTCCTCTATTTCTTCTTCCTCTTTGGACTCTTCATTAGTTGAGTCCTCTTCTTCCTGCTAAGGTGGCACTGTACTTGAACTTGCCTGATTAACCCTGATCTTCGCCCACTGAATTCTTTCTACTAAGTTCTCTACCCTATATTGCAGTTCTAGCCTATCAAGTGTATCAAAATCAAAATATTTTAGTACTACAATTTGTTTAGCATTGAGGGATTGGAAACAAATACCTTCCTTCTTTGTATAGATCGGGAAGGGAGTTCCGAAGTTTGCCACCCTGTTCCTTTGCCCTTATCCTGCGACTTGGTTTCACTTTGATTGCGAGTAGTTAGAAGTTGGAAGAGATTGGAGGTTTGAAATTTGGATAGAGGGTAGTGAGAGTGTTTGGAGGTTCTAAAGATAAAGAAAAAATGAAAGTGAGTGAAAAAGTAAAGTTAGAAATTAATATATAGGTGGATAGAGGGTAAAATGGTAAAAAATGAATTTGAAATTTGCGTATCCCCTTTTAATGTGGCCTACAATTTTTTCACTAATTTCTGATTTTTTTCTTCTTTTGTCCTTCTACATTTTCCCGATATCATTTATTAACTCTTTATAGCTCTTTCACCTCTCTTTTGCTGACTTCCTCAATCATCTAATTAATATCGAAGTCTTATGTCTACCTGATTTTATTTGAAAACGAAACAACCTAACTACAGAATTCAAACTATCTAAAAATCAAAGGAAATAGCATGGAATTAACAATCTATGGGTTGCCTCCTATGCAACGCTTCTTTTCACGTCAGTAGCTCGAGCTCTTCTTTCATTAAACTCAATCGAGATCAATTATGAGCGGCTTATTTTTACCCTTTTTGTTCAACATCAATTTTGTAATTTGTAAGTAAGCTATAAATTTCAAAATGATCAGAAGGACAATATTAATAAAGTTGAGAAAACCAATTAATTTCAATAATGTCCTTTTTACCAATAAATTGTCAATAAAATAGGGAATCACAAAATCCCTTGAATCTTCCATTGAATCTAACAATTTGTCTTGTAAGAAGGTGAGTTGCTTTCTTTCCTCCTTAATCACCTTTGTCTCCTTTGCTTCTTTCGCTTCATGAATAGATACTTTCATAACTTCTTTAAACTCGATGTCTGTTGTCATTTGTTTTTTGTCCTTTTGTTCTTTAGAAGATCAATTATTCTGAATGAGCCATAATCTTTTGGATTCTTTAATACATCATTCATGTTGAATGTCACTTGATCATCATTAATCCAAAGGATCAAAATCTGGCGAATAATATGAGAGGTTTTCATCCTTTTCTTCATCCTCTTTCTTGATTTCTTGGTCTTCTATAAGGTAGGGTTTAGCATGGTCTTCTACTGGTTCTTCTTGTTGTTCCTCATTTCTAAGTAATAGTTATAATTCCATATTGCTCAGAGAGTCTTCCACATTTCTCTTATAAAATTCACAGGAAAGCTGTTTTACTTAAATCTCCAGGTTGTGAATAGAAGCAACACGATTTTCCGTTACTTGATCAATTGCTCTTCTAGTCTCTTCTAGTTCTCTTCCATATCTGTTAGCTTATCCATGATTTTGTCTAATTTGGAACCTCATGAACTAGACTCATCTTGCCGAAATTCTAATAGGTCTTGATGTTCTAAATGAGTTCTTACATTGTTGGACCAATAGAAATTTGGGTGGTTCTATCACCCCAGAGTATATATGTTCGAATAAGGATCGTTACTTCTCCAACCATACTGTGTCTTATTGTTGTTCGCAAAAATTCCTTGCTCCTTATAAGATCTATCATCCATCATTTTTCTCCTCCTCTCTTTCTTCTTCTCTTTCTCTATCTCTCGATAATTCTTTCTAGGGTTTTTCTAAGTGGCTGATACAAAAGCTCCTTTTTGCGTATCCTGTTATTCTTTAAATAGTCTTTTATGTCTTAGGTAATCCTAGGGTGTTTTCAAGGTTCAAAAAATCCAAAAAATTCCTCGAAATGTGAAGTTCATAAGCGATTGTTTGTCTGGCCAACGAAAGCCACGATCGTAAGTCACATCTGAGTCTTCTGTTACAATCGTGGCATATGGACCAAATCTGGGCCGTTGTTTTAGCGCAAGTGTCTTCGAAACTTTTCCGTTGTTCGATGTTGGCCTTGAAACACTAACAAACATATCAAGGTTTCTGAACAACATAATAATTAAGCTCAAAGACTTGTACTAACTTATAAAATACTTAAAACATAAATAATTAACAAACTAATACAATTCTAACCTAAACATATACTAAATGATTGAATTAACAACTAAATATATATTAAACTAAACTCTAAAATATGATGCAATTTATACCTATCACTTGTTTCTTATATACTAGTTGAAATGCACATTTGACATTAGCAGACACATAGTTAACAACAATGTTGCAAGGGAATCTATTCATAATTCAAACATAACATTTACCTAGTAGCTTTCTGAGTAGAAGTATTTCCACGTCATCATGCTTTAGTAATATTACATCAACCCATCTCCCTATTCCATTCTGTTAAGTGATTTAATCTGTATTTAGCATTCCAAATATTGTGCATTTAGTCGGCCTTGTAATTTTCTCTGACATATGTTAGATTGTTGTTTCTTATATAATAATTTATATCCTAAAGTTTGCGTGCTGAACAACCCGCTGGCTAGCATTAAAATAGATGAAGACAATTCAGTTTCTAAATGTGCAGGAGATGCATGGAAGGTGCTACTTGATGCAGCTGGAGCGATGATTCCAGACAGTGATCAGGAAGCTGTTGTTTCATTCACTAAGTTTGTTGATCAGTTGCCCTCCGTACTAAATCAGGTAGGTAGTGTCTCTGAAGAAGTTTCTGAGTGAGCTTTTCAGGCATTTCATTCTAATTATTGTAGGATATCTTTGCAGACTGCTTATCAGGAACAACAGTTGAATCCTGGATTAAGATATTCATTTTAATGAGTCATTTCTTAGATATATTTTACGTTTAAGTTGTCTTTACGTTCTTAAATCAGTTATATTGTTCAAGATTTGTGAAACATTCAAATGGTATATGAGAAGTACTTCATTAACTTATTACAGATCAGCGATAATTTCTAAAAGTTTTCATGGGACAGTTTCATGAAATTACCGAAACTTTGGAGGGTCAGTATCTATTAATGCGTAGTTTTTCTTTTAATGCTTATATTTAATTCTTCTGATTATTCATTAGATTTGTGTTGACATAATCCTGGATTCTTTTTATGAACTTCTTAACTCATTTCTATTCGTTAGGTTACAGAAGGGGTATCAGAGTTCAAGCCAACACCCTCAGAAAACCGTGATTTCTGTAGGAACTCGTACAATGTCCAACACACACTTTTGGTATGGATGTTATATCTTCGTGTATTCTAGATTACATAAGAAATCACACTAGACTTAAAAATTCTAGGCTCACCTAAATGATTCGTAGGTGAAGTTCAGTTTTGACACAATTGATGAGACAGATATCCTTGAAGAGGCTTTGAGACCTCGTATTCAATCCATTGGTGGGACACTAGAGAAGGTGAAGTTAAGTGGTAACCATATCACACCTTGCATACAGGTAAAATGTGCAAGTTTCTGCATGCATGTGATTTCATGACTTCTGTACTTGGATACCACATGCACACTTTCGAATTTGCTCTGCATGTTTGATACGTTGAGATTATCAAGTTTAGTAGTATGCATCTTTGTCTAAACTTCTAATTGCTCAAATATCTGTGCTCTTGCTTTTTCATGGATGAACAACATTGGTAACTGAAAAGCCAACAAGAAAAAAGAACTAAATGGAACCCATTTGTTTAACGTGATAGGAACCAAAATGGCAAGTAGGTTATGTGTACACTCCAGCAGATGCCATTGCTCAGGGGCTTAAAACTCTCTCGTTGAATGACACCAGATTCCTCTCAAGTACTATTAGTGACTGGTTCAGTCGCTTTGAGAATTGAAATGTAGGAGCTCGCATTAGGATCTAATGATGGTTTGATCAGGCCAGGGATATGTATGTAAAGATATATGGTTGATGGCAGTGGATTATGTTAACACTGTTTCCTAATTCATAGGCCATCTGCTTTCACCAAGCACTGACAATAGTAGAGCATGTATTCCCTTTTTAATGTACCATACATTCTCCTACCGTAGGAGCGTTACTTTTTTTTTTTGCAAAAAATAAAACTGGCAGAAAGGACAACTCTGCGTCGAACTGTGATTCCAGCAGTTCTACTTTCATTTTATACCATAATCATCGTGCTAACATACTACTGTTCTAGGTGATTCTCCGTAAATCAACTATATGCACAACTCCTGTTCCAGGAAGTTGCTAACATTGTAACCCAAGAATCTCCATTTCTTGTTATTATAGACCTCGCTCTAAAAGAAATGGACGTCGTCTTCTATAGAACTAACGGGACTTGTTAGAAACTATGTGATATCTGGACTTCTATTTATCAACAGAAAGAGATTCCTGCGTTGGAATAATCTAAAAAATATGCCAGATTTTATTAACGGGCAATGGTACGTCGGGTTTGCTGTCTATCTCGAGGTAAAGAAACTGAATATTGCTTGGGATCGGGGATTTCGTCACATCGAGCTGGAGGTTGATTTCAAGATGGTATTCGACATTCTCTCCTTTGCGGACAGGAGGTCCCGGGCTCTCAATCCCATAGTCCGCCGCATCTATCTATTGCTTACGAGGAACTTGACTGTTGTTCATCGGTTTGTCTATCGAGAGAGCAACAGAGGTGTCGACTGAATTGCCAATTATGCGAAGCAGCTGGCCGATGTAGTTACTTATTTTGATTTCACACCCATAGGGTGTCACTTGATCCTTATAGAGGATCTTTTGGGAACCTGTTTCTTCCGCTTAGTCATGTAATTTGGACTGTTCATTTTCCTTTAATAAAAAAAAGAAACTGAATTATTTGTATTGCACATAGTGAAATATTAACCATAACTCCATAGCTATAGAAATGATGACCAGCTGCCTTCCAACTCAAGCAGCCCTCACCTTTTCAATGAGAACTGCAGCATCTTGGACCGTGACAATGTTCTCTGCTCCACCTTTTCCAATTGATACCCCAAATTGTTCTTCCAAAGCCATCATAATCTCTACCTATGAAGTCCATTTTTTGGTCAGCTTTAAAATTCCAGACCATAAATGAGCAACAACCCATCAAAGATATGACCCTGTATCTTCATATATATCAATGAATTCATGTAGGATACAAAGGAAAAGAAAGATACATCATGTCGAGAGAGTCGTCGGCACCGAAGTAAGCAAACTTCTCTGGGGTGTCACTACACTCACTTCAATAGACAACTGCTTTGAGATGGCGCTTCAAACTATGTTCAGGGTTTCTGCTTGAGCCTGAGTTAGTTAATGCATATTTGGTAAGCTTTCTAATAAATGCAAAAAAAGAAAAACATGAACCAGAACAATTTAGAAAAGCTGGAAAGGTGCTAAGGAACTGCATGTGGTCTTACAGAGCAGGAAATGATAGTCTTTAAGCAACTAGAGCATGTTGAGCAAATGCTAGCTGCCTCTGAAAAATGGATTTTAGAGACATGTTTTAGCCTCGAGAAAAATGGTCCTCCCTGCATCAGGATTCATAATGCATGTCACCTTATATGTCGGCAGATATCCCGAAAGAAAAGAAAGAAGAAGAGACTCAACAGATGCACCTGTCACAAGAACAATACTAATCCATCACTTTGATGGAGAAACTCTCGGTTGACTAACAGAGACACTGCCCTTGGAGGCTATGGGAATGGTTGCTAGGGGATATATAGGGGTTGCAAGGATGCTAAACATGGATAATGTTCAGATAGTAAGTTGAAGTTTTGGAAGACAAAAGTTACAAGAGAGAGTAAGCTAAATAGATTAAGAAAGTGGGAGTCACAACTTATATATGGAGCTTCCATGATGTTGTTAGCTTGATAGGTGAGGAAGTAGCTGATAACTACTATGCATGTTTTTGGTTTCAAGCGTTGAAGTTGGGCGATAAATACCATGTCCTGCGTCTGCTTATGTTTTGTAGCTATCCAAGGAATCTAGAATCTTTGCTTTTAGCTTAACCTATAGTTGCAAAACAAAAGTTTAGCACTAACCTCAAGACATCAATGTTTAAACAAGATCAAAGAAGCCTCTAAATTGTAGTTGTAACTAGCATAAATACTTTTAAGGGGATTATAGGGTTCAGATCATTAGACGGATGGATACTCATGGAACGAAGTAGCATAGGATAACGGGAATAGCTGATCTGCTCCTGGTATTATGTTTTCTTATGCAACATGAGGCCAATCACTAAATCCTAACATTATTCAAAGTAGAGAACTTTCTCACAGCTCACTGATTTTGCATCTTTTGTTGATGTTAAAAAGGCCTCAAATCCTAATATAATGATAGGTTTGGGCCTTGCTGTGCTCAACCAAGAGTTCGCTTGTTTACATGACGAGTTAGACAGAGCAATGTCGTTTATTGAATAAATAAGCCTGTGTCTAGCCTGATCCAGTGTCACCCACGCGAAATCAGACAGCAACATTTAGGAGGGGGTACTAGGCCTTTTACAGTAAAATGGACCAAACCATATATACAGATACATTTTAGACCCAAAAAAAATTTCAAGAAGTCTTGCAGGAAATTTGATGTCTCTAATAAATACTCTATAAATAGTGCCAAGGCTAAGGATAATGTTGAAAGCAACCATTTGATGAGCTTCATAACTTCTCTCTAATACAAAAATCATACTATCCTTTTGCCTTCAGTCTAAGATACATGTCAACATACGCATAATCTACTGTCTTCAACTTAACAAGAAACAAAGATCTTCAATTACCAAGTTTGATTTTGTTTGTTCTTTTTTTAAAACTATAAATTTTGTTACTTATGGCTCTCCTTAATTTGGATTGAATTGTCATCCCCTTTTGATGAGAGTATAAATTCTCAAGTCATTTTTTTAATTTAGACTATGTTAAATTGCATACTATAACTGTAGTTAGGTTCATAGTATTAAGATTATTGTTAGGTCCACTACAAAAATTTATTGACATTATACTTGTATTATTTGTCACTATATTTATGTTTTTCAAAATTATTATGATTCACTATAACATAATCTAGTATGCATAATTTAAAATTTTGGTTAGTAATTAAATTTCAAACATCTACAATTCTTAACTAATTAACAAACATCAATATTCCAAACAAGATCATGTATGAATTGGTTTGAAGAGAAAAGGAGGGTGTCATAAAGTAACATCCCGTTACTGTTAGTAAGGGTATTATAATAATATTGGGTCATACTGATAGGATTTCACTGCATTCACTGACTGAACATGCTACTGGCCTCTGATTATAGAGGAATATGTTTATTGCATATGCATTGATTCATAAGTACATGCGTTCATGATTTCCGGGACTTGTTTATGAGTATGAACTGACTGGACTGATTGGATTGAGAGTTAATTGAAAAATTAGAGTGATTGAGTTCAATTGTCTGATTTAATACTGTTTATGAGTGATTGGTAATTTATAGAGACTTCTAGGAAATTTTCGGAAAATTCAGGAGAAAATGCCCAGATCGGAAATTTTTGAGTGACTGACTGACTGACCGTATATTACTGAAAGAACTGTCTAATGGCGATGGAAAAATTAGAATTTGACTGATAGGAAATAAATATGTTGAGCCATTGAAATTTGGAGACTGAAATTTGGACTGATTCGGAGACTTAAGTCTATAAATAGTAGGTTTGAAATTTGGGGGAAAGGTTACAAGGCTTTGCGAGTTTCTCTTCTCCCCCTCTTCAGCGCCCTTCGATTTCCTCTCATTGGTGAGGATTTCTTGATCTTTCTTTATGGGATTCTTTCCATTTCTTTAAGGCTAATTGTTCACTGGCATTGATGAAGGTTAGAAGCTGTGGAGTGGAGAAATCGTTGATTTCAGAGGATTTTAGGGTTCGGTGATTCGTTGGATTGATTCTCAATTGGTAGGTGTTTAATGACATTAATGTTGTTATTTATGGTTTCTACTGCATTTATGGTATTTATTAGAGTTGATTTGAGTAGCTGAAGTGTATTAATGGAGGTTTTAGAGAGAGGAGTCGAGTCGGAGAAGACGAGTTTTCTCCGCACGCCGCGACCTGCACACGAGGCTCGCGGCGACGAATTTTAATTCGTTCGCCGCGGCGAGCGTCTTTTAATTTGACGCCGCAACGTCTTCTCCTCGCCCAGCGGCGCGCCAAGGACGCGTTGTTCGTCGCGGCGAGCGACCCGTTTACGCCGCGGCGAAGAAGATGGTTTATTGGATTTAATTTGGTTTATTGGGCATAATTCAGGGTGTAGACCTCCGATTGAGGTAATTCCAGATTTGTTATGAACTAGGAAAAGAGGTCTACAATTGAGGATAATTATAGGAGTTCAAATTGATATAAATGG
>JANIHY010000209.1:24298697-24309282 GCA_027479065.1 Erythroxylum brevipes
TGTATACTCTACGGTAAGGGGGCGCTACATTAGGTGGTATCAGAGCATGGTTTGGCATCTTTTGGGCATAGTATATTTTAGGCTTGAAGTGCAGTAAGAAAAGCAGAAAATTGATCAGAATTGTGGTTTTGTAGGTCATCCGTTTTCGGCGATCAGGTTGATGAACCAGCTGACCAGGGCTCTGTTGGAGCCAGTAGGGAGTCTTCAGTCCCTCGATTTGAGGAGCAGCCTCCTAGAGCTCCCATGAGACGGGAGAGGAGGTATGATCGTTTGCGCAAGCAGGGAGCTATCGATTTTTATGGCAGTACCGACCCGGCAGAGGCTGAGAGTTGGTTAGAGAGGACTGTGAGAGTCCTAGATCAGATGGATTGCGACTCTGAGGAGCGCTTTGATTATGCGGTTTCGTTGTTGCAGGGTCCAGCATATCAATGGTGGAAGACTGTGCCGGGCAACTCCACCAGACCTTGTATTCTGACTTGGGAGGACTTCTTGAGGGCCTTTCGGGGCAATTTTATGCCCAAGGATTATTTGGATATGAAGATGCAGCAGTTTCTTGAGCTGAGACAGGGCCGGATGACGGTAGCTGACTGTGAGGTCAAGTTTAATGAGTTGATGGGATATGCCCCCACACTAGTTGCTACAGAGTCTGACAGGTGCCGGAGATTTGAGGGAGGGCTTAATCTGGAGATCCGCACCAGGTCAGCCCGGTCCGATACGAGTACTTTCATTGAGCTGAGAGCAGCTGCAGTGCGAATTGAGCAGCTTCTGAGACAGGGACAGATAGAGGCAGGATAGGGGTCCGGATCTAGGAGTAAGAGGTCCAGTGATAGAGATAGTCAGGGTAGCTCTGAACGGAGTGTCAGCAGACGTCAGAGCAGAACCTTCAGATCATCAGGGGGATCCAGACAGTCCGGTTATGTTCAGAGAGGGGGATTTGGACAGAGTGGCAGCAGTGGTGGTAGAGGAGCAGGGCAAGTGCCTATCTGTGAGCATTGCGATAAGAGGCACAATGGGGAGTGCTGGAGAGTGACTGGAGCTTGTCTTGCGTGTGGGTCTATGGAGCATTTGATTAGGAACTGCCCTATGACATTGGGAGTTTAGTCTGCAGGTAGTGGGAGAGCAGGCAGTAGCTCGACGGTGCAGCAGAGTCGGGGTAGTGGGCCTGGATTCAGGAACCGTGGTAGAGGTCGAGGTAGAGGTGGAGATTCCTATACGGGATCTGAGGGACGGGGCAGCCGACCGCAGTCCCAGGCTCGGGTCTATGCCATGACTAGGCAGGAGGCCCAGGACTCTCCCGATGTCGTTGTTGGTATGCTCCTGATTTCTGCTATTGAGGTTTATGCATTGATAGATCCAGGCTCCACGCATTCTTTTATTGCACCGCATGTGGCATGTAGATTGCATGGTGATAGGGAGATGTTGCATTCTGGGCTAGAGGTGAGTACGCCTCTAGGTAGTATTACAGTTTCTGGAGAGGTCTGCAAGGGATGCCCGATCCAGATAGATCAGGCAGTACTGAGTGCAGACCTGATAGTGTTGCCTCTACGAGAGATAGATGTGATTTTGGGCATGGACTGGCTCACTGCCCATAGGGCTATTATGGATTGTTATACTAAGGAAGTAGTGTTGGAGTCTCCGGGACAGCCGAGGGCAGTATTTCGAGGTGTTAGTCAGGCAGTGCCAGCCAGGATGATCTCTTTTCTGAGTGCTCTGAGACTGATGAGAGGTGGTTGTGAGGCTTATTTGGCTCATGTGGTGGATACTAGGGTGGAGCAGAGGTTGCAGGATGTTCCCGTGATTAGGGAATTCCCTGATGTGTTTCCCGAGGAGTTACCGGGATTGCCGCCAGAGCGGGAGACAGAGTTTAGTATAGATCTCGTTCCAGGTGTCGCTCCTATATCAATACCTCCGTATAGGATGGCACCAGTGGAATTGAGAGAGCTTAAGGCTCAGTTACAGGAGTTGTTGGACAAGGGATTTATCAGACCGAGTGTTTCGCCATGGGGAGCCCCAGTGTTGTTCGTAAAGAAGAAGGATGGTACTTTGAGGTTGTGCATCGACTATAGGCAGCTTAATCGGGTGACTGTCAAGAACAAGTACCCACTGCCTAGAATCGATGACTTATTTGATCAGTTGCAGGGGGCTCAGGTGTTTACTAAGCTGGATTTGAGATCGGGGTATTATCAGCTGAGGATTGCAGAGGCCGATGTGCCTAAGAGTGCATTTCGGAGCAGGTATGGGCACTTCGAGTTTCTGGTGATGCCGTTCGGGCTGACCAACGCCCCGGCAGCTTTTATGGCCTTGATGAATAAGGTGTTTCAGCCCTACTTGGACCAGTTTGTGATAGTGTTCATTGATGATATTTTGGTGTATTCGAGGAGTAGGGAGGAGCATGCGGAGCATCTTAGGATTGTATTGCAGATTATGCAAGATAGGCAGCTGTATGCCAAATTCACAAAATGTGAATTTTGGCTAGATGAGGTGGTGTTCCTAGGCCATATAGTTTCTGGTGAGGGTATCCGTGTGGATCCTCACAAGGTTGAGGCAGTGAGGAGTTGGGAGATTCCGAGGAATGTGTCTGAGTTGAGGAGTTTCCTTGGACTAGCAGGCTATTATCGGAGATTTGTTGAGGGATTTTCAGTTATTTCAGCCCCTCTGACGAGACTTTTGAGGAAGAATGTGATTTTCAGATGGACTGACGAGTGTCAGGAGAGCTTTGAAGAGCTCAAGCGTCGTTTGACTTCAGCGCCTGTGCTGGCTTTGCCGTCAGGGTCTGGAGGATTTGAGGTTTATAGTGATGCTTCGCGCCAGGGACTGGGTTGCGTGTTGATGCAGCATGGGAGAGTGATTGCTTATGCCTCGAGACAGTTGAGGTCTCATGAGATGAATTACCCAGTTCATGATTTGGAGTTGGCTGCAGTAGTATTTGCTTTGAAGATCTGGAGACATTACTTGTATGGTGAGACGTTCCAGATCTTCACGGATCATAAGAGCTTGAGGTATCTGTTGAGTCAGCGAGAGCTGAATCTGAGACAGAGGAGATGGTTAAAGTTGCTGAAGGACTACGACTGCACGATTGAGTATCGTCCAAGGAAGGTCAATGTGGTGACTGACGCATTGAGCAGGAGATCTCACATCGGTGCAGCTCAGATTCAGACTGATAGATTGCCCAGTTTGATTCAGTTGAGGGCTCTAAATGTGCAGCTGGATTTGGGTCAGGATGGAGCTTTGATGGCTACTTTGAGGCTTAGGCCAATGCTGCTTGATAAGATCAAGAGGGTTCAGGATCAGGATCCGACGTTAGTGCGATTGATGGACAGAGTCAGATCAGGTGAGCCTGGGGAGTTTGAGTTGCGAGATGGGACTCTTTGGTTGAGTCAGAGATTATGTGTTCCAGATGTGGATGGGTTGAGACGAGAGATTCTAGAGGAGGCTCATGGGGCCGCCTATGCCATGCATCCTGGTGTTACCAAGATATATCGCACGCTTAAGTTGCATTTCTGGTGGCCAGGAATGAAGAGACAGGTGGCAGAGTTCGTTTCTCGGTGTCTAACGTGCCAGCAGGCTAAGGTTGAGCACCAGGCTCCAGTAGGTAAGTTGCATTCGTTGCCCATTCCGGAGTGGAAGTGGGAGCGGATTACCATGGATTTCATTATGGGATTGCCCAGGACGCCGAGACAGCATCATGCGATCTGGGTCATAGTGGACCGGTTGACTAAATCGGCTCACTTCCTGCCAGTGAGGGAGAGTAATACCCTCGATCAATTGGCCCAGAAGTATGTAGCGGAGATTGTGAGGCTGCATGGGGTCCCGGTATCAATAGTGTCAGATAGGGATCCCAGGTTTACTTCGAGATTTTGGAGGAGTTTGCAGTCGGCGATGGGTACGAGGTTGAACTTCAGCACAGCATTTCATCCTCAGACAGATGGACAGAGAGAGAGGACGATACAAACTGTTGAGGATATGTTGCGAGCCTGTGTGTTGGAGTTCCGAGGTGCTTGGGATCAGTATTTGCCTGAGTGAGAGGACGATACAAACTGAGTCCTCTATATATCGGTCCATATGAGATTACAGAGAGGATTGGACCTTTGGCGTACAGATTGGCTCTACCGAGTGAGATGTCCCAGTTGCACGAAGTGTTTCATGTGAGTATGCTCCGGAGATATCGATCAGACCACTCATGTGATTTCGGCTCAGGAGATCTAGTGATCTGAGTTATGTGGAGGAGCCGGTACAAATTATTGGATCGCGGGTTAAGCAGTTGCGGAGCAGGGTGATTCCATTGGTTAAAGTCCTTTGGAAGAACCACTCATCTGAGGAGGCGACTTGGGAGACGGAGGAGCACATGAGGAGGCAATACCCTCATCTGTTCGATCAGACAGGTATGAAATTTCGGGATGATATTTTTATTAGGAGGGGAGAATTGTAACATCCCGTTACCAATGTGAAGGACATATTGGTAATTTGGATGGGTTAGGATTGGGTGCATGCATAATTTGACATTTGCACGTGCATATAGCCTCTATAATTATTGATAATTGATTAGTGCTGCGAAAGCATATGTATGTACGTACATGTTTGACATTTCTCGGTTTGATAATGTAAATTGGAAAAGCTAGGTAATAATTGTGTTGATTAGGTTTTGAATATGGAATTAGAATGAGAAATTGAATTTTGGGAGTTGAAAATTTAAATTAGAGTGTAGGAACATGTGACATATATTTTTGAGGATTTATAGGAATTTTTCTGAAATTTTCGAGTTATAGGTCTGGACCGGAAAATTTTGCTTAGAGACTGATAAATTGGATCCAGGTTCCGAAATTGATTGACAATTGACTTGTGAAACTTGGAGTTATGAATTTAGGATTTATTATTGATAGTCATTGCGAAATTGGGAGAAAATTAGAATAAAAATTAGATTTTTAGACCCTAAGTTTCGGGCATGTGGCATTGGAGTTGCTAAACATGCCCGTAGCTCTTAAAGATATATATATACCCTAATGTTTGAATTTACTTCCACGATTTGCTCTCCCCTTTGCAAGAACAATTAATTTTCTTCTCTTCTCCTTAGTGAGCCTTCATCCTTGCTTCCTGTTCCTATTTTCTTCTCCTAAATTGTTCTATCATCATCTTTAACCTAGTTTAAGTCTTGGATTGGAGAAAATTGAAGTTTGGTGGAGAAAATGGTGTTTGTCATGGATGTGCCAAAGTTTGAAACTTGGAGTTGCTTGGTGTTTGTGAAAGGTTGAAAGCTTGAATCAAGTAAGTTTCTCTTTGTTTATGTTTTAAATAGATTAATTTGAGCATTGAATTGTGTTATAAATTGTTTATGAATTTAGAGGTTTCGGATGATATAGGTTTTTAGGAAAAATGTTATCTTGATTTTGGGTATTTGTAGAATAATGAGTATTTGATGGATTTAAGGTTACAAAGGAGATGCTTGTAGTGAATTAAGTTGATTGGGAGTGATTTAGACTGAAAAGAATGGATTTGTATCAGAAGATCTGAGGAATTTCTGGGTTTCGGACTCAAATCTGGGATCGCACGTCGCGATGTGTGATGAACACGCCGCGACGAACCATCCCTATTTGCACGTCACGGCGAAGGATTAATGTTACGCCGCGACGAGCCGAATTTGGTCACACGCCGCGACGAGCAAACATGCACGCCGTAGCGAGCGTCTGCTCTTCGCACGTTGCGACGAGCGAAGACGCATGTCGCGACGAGAGAAAGAAATTTCGCCGCGGCGAGCGATGTTGCGCCACGGCGAGGGAGCTGATTTGGGGCATGGTGATTTTGAGGTTTTAAAATGTGGGGATTTAGGAATTTGGTGGTTTAATTGGCTATGAATTCAATTCAATTTGGAGATTATGAATTCAGGTTTTAGAATTGAGATTGGAAAGATTCAGGAATGTCATAACATGTATCGCACTTATCGAATTCGTCACATATGCATTGTTAAATATTAGAAATTGTACAATTGGTAATGTTAATTTATTCTGATTGTTTTAGAGGCTCAAGTGGAGCGTAGATTGTCGGACATTGGTGAGACTTCCCGGCAGTAGCTCGGAAGTTCATAGGTGAGTAACCTAGTTGGTTTCTCAACCCTTATGTGTTTAATTTTATGCACCTATGCCATGTGGAGTTAAGGACAGATTATATGTGTGTTTGTTTTGACTGATTTCGGACCACAGGTGTTCGAAATATATGAAATATGTTTATATAAGTGTTAAATGTGCATAATTGAACTCGACTTGGTTAAATGCAAAATTGGACATAGTGTGATAGGTTGTGACACAATTATTGTGAATTGAACATGTGCATTCATGCCATTATGCATGATCAGATAATGACAGTTGTGACCGGAGCAGCCACTGTATTTAGAGCTTTAAGCTCAATGCACAGGGCCTCGAGCCCAACGATTTCAGAGCTTTATGCTCAACGTATCAGGGCTTCAAGCCCAATGTTTTCAGAGCCAATGGCTCAACGTACATGAGCTCAGGCGCACGGTCACAACAATGTAATAAAATGAAAAGTGTCACATTTGCATTCTGTATATGTTTGATAAAGTGTGAATTGCATGAAAGGCGATACGCCTCATAAATGTGAAATTAAGTGTGTATGATTTTCTGATTGTGCTAAATATGTTAGAATGTGAATTAATTGTATTTGTATGAGTTGGGTGGACCATCGATGATGGTTTCTTGCTGAGTTCACAAACTCACCCAACATTGCAATTATTTTTCAGGACAGTGATTGTAGACTCTTAGCTCCAGTTTGTGGGACTTTTTCTGCTATGTGAGTGCTGGCGAGAGACGCATGGCTCACAGGTTGGTTAGCTGGGGATCTTTTGGGGGTGACCTAGTTAGGAATTGTTCAGTTTCTTTTGGATTTGTACAGTATGTATTATGATAGAATCGTGTAATTATGGTTTTAAGAAATGAATGAGAATGTTTCATGGTTTCACGTATTTAGTGATTTTTGATACTGCAGTTTAAATTACATTGATGCCATGAGGTTTTAGAATTGATCGTTCGTAGTGCACCCTCATCGAAGGTTATGTATCGGAATGACCTACGGGTGTTCCGGTGCGTACTCTACGGTAAGGGGGCGCTACAAGATTTAAGATGAAGGGTGATGAGCAAGTAGTGGTTAACAAGAATGCATCTACAGTCATCCAAAGGAAAGTGCCACTGAAGTGCAATGATCCAAGTATGTTTCTTATACCAAGATTGGAAGTAAACTTACACCAAGGGGCATGCTTGATTTAGGGTTTTTGATCAATGTTATGCCACTATCTATTTACAAAGCTTTAAACATAGAACAACTCAAACCAACAAATGTGATTATCCAATTAACTGATAGGTTTTATATATACCCAGAAGCCATGATTGAAAATTTGCTAATAAAGTTAAAGTACTCATTTTTTCTGCTGACTTTTACATAGTAGATATAGAGGATGACCATTGACCTAATATTGTTGTTATTATTTTTGGATCAAAGCAGCTAAGATGAGGATTGACATGAATAAGGATGCTTTAACTTTAGAATTTGATGGTGAATTGGTTACTTTTAATGTTTTCGAAGCCATGAAGTATCTGAGTGAATATGAATCTGTTTGTCAAGTTAACAATATTGATCCTTTAGTACAAGAGGATTTTGAGCATAATTGTATAATTGATGCATTGAATTTTGTACTTGAGCAAAGCAAAACAGAGAAGGTTGCAAAATGGGAGAACAATGCAGAAATTAAGGAGGCAATCATGTTCCTTAATTCCATACTAGTAGTGCCTCAAAGGTCAGTAACACCTTTCCTGGAATTACCAATCACTCATAAGAGAATTTTTCCTTCTATTGAATAGGCCCCAAGTTGGAACTGAAGCCTTTACTAGAACACCTCAAATATGTGTACTTAGGCAAGAATGAGACTCTGCCAGTGATCATTGCAAAAGATCTGACAAAATTCTATGAAGAGAACTTATTGAGGGTGTTAAGAGATCACAAGACAACCATTAGGTTGTCTTTGGCAAACATAAAGGGAATCATCCTAGCAATTTGCATTCATTGAATCTTGTTATAGCCTGATTCAAAATTTGTAAGAGATCTGTAGCGTAAGTTAAATCTAGCAATGAAAGAAATAGTTATGAAAAAAATTTTGAAACTGTTAGGTTTAGGTATTATATACCCAATATCTGATAGTCAGTGGGTGAGTCCATTTCATGTAGTTCCCAAGAAGACTAGTTTTACATTAGTGGCCAATGATAACAATGAGCTAGCCCTAATGAGATTACAAAATAGATAAAGAATGTGTATAGATTTTTGAAAGTTGAATGCAGCTACAAGAAAAGACCATTTTCCACTTTTGTTTATTGATGAGATGCTCAAAAGGCTAATTGGTAAGTGCTTTTTCTACTTTTTAGATGGATAATATGGTTACTACCAAATTGTTATAGCCTAAGAGGATCAGGAAAAGACTACCTTTACTTGCCTCGTTGGAACTTTTGCTTATAGACACATGCCTTTTGGATTATACAATGCACCTTGCACATATAAATGTTGTATGATGAGTATATTTTCTGATATGATTGAAACTTACATTGAAATTTTTATGTTGATTTTACTATTTATGGCAATTCATTCGATTAGGTTTTAGATAATCTATCTAGAGTCTTGCAACGTTGCATCAAAACAAATCTAGTGCTTAATTATGAAAAATATCATTCTATGGTTCAAGAAGGGATTGTGTTAGGTTATGAAGTGTCATCTCAGGGTATTAAAGTAGATAAGGCCAAAGTGGACTTGATTTCTAATCTACCATATCCTAATAATGTTTGAGAGATCCGTAGTTTTCTTGGGTGTGCAGTTTTTATAAGCGATTTATTAAGGATTTCTTAAAATTTGCGCAACCCTTATCAAGGATGTTATAGCAAGATGTTCAGTTTGATTTTGGATAAGAATGCAAAGAGGCTTTTGATAGGATTAAGGCAATGCTTACATCAGCATCAGTTATCCAACCACCTAATTGGGACATGCCATTTGACCTCATGTGTGATGCTAGTCATTATGTTGTTGGGGTTGTTCTTGGGCAAAAAGATGGTTGCAACAGTTATGTGATTTACTAGGCATCAAAGACACTCAACCCTGCTCAGCACAACTACTAAAAAAGAGCTCCTTACTATTGTTTTTGCATTTGAAAATTTTAGATCTTATTTATTAGGATCTAAAGTAATAGTTTATTCTTATCATGCAGCTTCAAATACTTACTAGCCAAAAAGGAGTCAAAACCAAAATTAATCCATTGGATTCTTCTACTTTAAGAATTTGATTGGGAGATCAAAGATCAGAAAGGAGTAGATAATTTTATGGCAGATCACTTAAACAGGTTAGTGTGCGAGGAGGAACCTTACCAATATCTGAAGTCTTCCCCAATGAGAAACTATTCTTAATGTAAGGTAAGGAAGGTAAGGAGGTTTACTGATTTGGTTAATTTCTTAGTTATTGAAATAATACCACACAATTGAAGTCCAACGTAGAAAAATAAAATCAAAAGTGACTCTAAGTAATATTTATGGGGTGAACCATATTTATGGAAAATAACTCTGATCAAATTATCTGTAGATGCATGCATGATGAAGAAATTCACTCAATTCTTACTTACTATCACAACTTTGCATGTGGAGGTCACTTTGGTCCTAAAAGAACTTATAGGAAAATTTTGGATTGTGGTTTTTACTTGATAACTTTGTTTAAAGATGCCTATCTTTTCTGCAAAAGTTGTGAAAAATGTCAAAAGGTAGGTAACTTGTCTTTTAGAGATGAAATGCCACAAACATTGATTTTACTGTATGAAAATTTTGATGTTTGGAGCATGAATTTTATGGGTCCTTTTCCTATCTCCTTTGGTTTCATTAACATCTTACTTGATGTTGATTATGTTTCAAAGTAGGTAGAAGAAAAGCCTACTCAGACTAACAATTTTAAGATTGTTGTAGATTTTCTTAAATCCAACATCTTTAGTAGGTTTTGGATCCCTCGGGTGATTATAAGTGATCAAGGTACCCATTTTTGTAACCATACAGTGGAATCATTAATGTGAAAATATGGCGTTCATCATCGAGTGGCAACTGCATATAACCCCCAAACCAATTGGCAAGCTAAGGTGTCCAATCGAGAACTGAAGACTATTTTCAAAAAAAAAGTCAATCCCAACCACAATGATTAGAATTTATGCTTAAATGATGCTCTGTGGGCATATCAAATTGCTTATAAAACTCCAATTTGAATGACATGATATTGATTAGTCTTTGGTAAATTTTGTCACCGTCTTATTGAAATTGAACATCATGCTTTTTGGGCAATCAAGCTGTGGAGCATAGACTTATAAGAAAATAGACTTGAAAGGAAACTCCAACTCCAAGAGTTGGATGAAATTCATTTAGAGGTATATAACAATTCTTGATTGTACAAAGTGCACACTAAATTCCTTCATGATAATGTTAGCCCCAAATTTCTTTTTATTTAATTAAGCATGATTAGATTGATTAAGTAAGTTAAGTTAGCTTAAATTGAATTGAGATTGATTAAT
>JANIHY010000209.1:24405851-24421144 GCA_027479065.1 Erythroxylum brevipes
TGAAAGAAAGAATAGAACCATCATGGAAATGGTTAGATGTTTGCTCCAAGAAAAATCATTACCGAAGTTCCTTTGGGTTGAGGCTGCTTCTACTTCGGTGTTCCTCCTAAACAGATTACCCACCAAGGCGTTGGAGAAAAAGATAGCATATGAAGCTTGGCACATGAGGAAATCGAACCTAAAACATCTGAAGATCTTTGGCTCTCCTTGTTTCACTTATGTGCCACAACAGAAGAGGAACAAGTTGGACATCAAGGCTATAGTAGGAGTTTTTATTGGTTACTTTGAAGTTACTAAAGGCTACAGAATCTTGATTCCCAACAAGAGGGAAGTCAAGACAAGTAGAGACGTGACCTTTCTTGAGGATGAGATGTGGGACTAGTCAAAATTGGAAGAAAACAACTCACAGGTGCAGAAAATGCTAATGCGTGAAGTTCCATTTCCTGAAACAACATCTGAAGAAGGATCTGAGGATGGAGACAGACCACACATGGAAGAAGAAGCTGAACAAGGAGAAGTTGAAGAAGCCAATTCACATGAAAGTGAAGAGGAGGCAGAGCCAGAAATACAAACAGATGATGATTTTGATGACCAAATGGATCAAATTCCGAAAAGAGGTACAAGATTACTATCTGATATTTACCAAACTTGCAACTTAACTCTTTGTGAACTAGCAAGCTTCAAAGTAGCAAAACAGAGTAAGGAGTGGGTAGTTGCAATGGTGGAAGAAATTAAGATGATTGAAAACAACCAAACTTGGGAGTTTGTGGAGAAACCAGTTGACAAAAAAGTTATTGGTGTAAAGTGGGTTTACAAAACTAAAGTAAATCTGGATGGGACCATGAACAAATTCAAAGCAAGGTTGGTTGTCAAAAGGTACTCTCAGGTGAATGGAGTGGACTACACTAACACGTTTGCACCAGTAGCTAGGCTTGAGACAATCCGATTGATCCTGAGTATACCTGCCGAGAAGGGGTGGCTAGTGTATCAGCTGGACGTCAAGTCTGCGTTTCTGAATGGAGAGCTGAAAGAGGAGATCTACTTAGACCAGCCAGAAGGCTTCATTGTTGAAGGTAAAGAGGAGAATGTATACAGACTTAGGAAAGCATTGTATGGGCTAAAACAAGCTCCAAGAGCTTGGTATGACAAGCTAGATGCCTACCTTCAACAGATCGAATTTGCTAGAAGTGAAAATGAGCTCACCTTCTACGTGAGGAAGCAAGAGAACAGAGTCATTTACATGTGTGTTTATGTTGATGATTTGCTTCTGACTGGAAACAATGCCAAGGAAATCGAAGGAGTTAAGCTCAAATTGAAGAAATTATTTAAGATGACAGACTTGGGCATTATGACATACTTCCTAGGAATGGAAATATTTCAACATCCAAAAGGGATTTCCATCTGCCAAAGGAAGTATAGCAGAGTAGTACTCAGGAGATTCCACATGCTGGAATGCAAACCAACAAAATCCCCAATGAACAGTAAAGAAAAATTGCAGAAGGAAGACAGAAGCAAGGCCACAGATGAAGGAAGATACAGGAGTCTCATTGGAAGTCTGATGTAAATAACGTTGTCAAGACCGGATATTCAGTTTCCAGTGAGCATGCTTTCGAGATTCATGGCGTCACCAACAGAAATCCACATGACAGTAGCTAAGAGAGTCCTAAGATATTTGAAGGGGACCTACAATTTCAGCCTCAAATATAGATGAATAGGGAATTTGAGAATGAAAGAATACACAGATAGTGATTGGGAAGGCTCAATTGACGACATGAAAAACACAATTGGGTACTGTTTCAGTTTGGGTTCAGGGTGTTTTTCATGGGTGTCGAAGAAACAGAGCGTGGTTGCTCAATCGACGGCGGAGGCAGAGTTGATTGCTGCTACTGCTACAGTGAACCAAACGATTTGGCTAAGAAAGATGATGGAAGAGCTAGGAATTGCGGTGGAGGAGAGCACAGAAGTGTTGATAGACAACAAAGCAGCCCTAGCGATCTCTCTGAATCCAGTTTTCCACTGTAGAACAAAACATTTCAAAATGAAATGTTGCTTTCTACGAGAATTTCAAAAAGGAGGAGAAGTTAAGCTCATGTACTGCAAAACAGAGGAACAGTTAGCTGACCTATTCACTAAAGCAGTGGAAGGAAAAAGGTTTGAATATTTGAGGAATAGTATAGGCGTGTCACAAGACTGAACAGTGTAGGCGTGTGGCAAGACTCTTAAGACAGGAGGAGTGTGCTGGTGTCTTAAAAGTCTTAAAGTCTGTCAGTCAAGAAAGTAAAGTTTGTCAGTCAAGAAAAGAGTTAGTAGTGGTTAAACGATAATTTTTGTAAAGGCTGTTAATATTGTTGACAGCAAAATGTATAAATACAGTGTATAGAGATTAAATGAAATTGAATTCATTCTTCTCAATCAGTCTCAACGGCTTAATAATTCTATCTACGTTTTCGTAAAAATAAGAACAGCTTGTTTAAACGAAAACATTGGAGTTTTGCTCTTCCTAAAAAAAGGAAATGAAAAGAGAAGTTACAAAGATTCTTCTGTCAGTCCATAGTCTTTTGCTGATGATATAAAAGCCTGGTCCCATAGTACTTATGATCAAGATACTAGAATACCAATCCAACAATTCTGTGCCTAAAACGCCCTCGTTATCAAGAATATCACTAATATACAGAAAGTTAGTGATAAAGACCAAAAGAACAGTGCTTGTTCATCACTCCAGGGATCCACCCTTTTATTTTTCACCTAGGAATGGCACGTCGTCCCTTTTACATAATGACAACCTTACTTTCCAAGCGAACTTGATTCCTCTACTGCATTTGATCCTAGGCAATGAGGTAGGAATGCCTACAAACATCAGTTTGCATTTCTCTACAGATTGACAAATTGTACTCAACTGCTTTCGTGATGGATCTTTTACCATTCTTAAAGAAAGTATAGTTGATAACTTCCATTGCTTCCTGTCGTAATGCCTGATATGACTATGATTGATGGTTCCCTTCTTCCTCAAGATTTTTATTCCTAATCCGAAACAAATCTATTTTTTACGATATACTGAATGTAATTAGAAGCAACGTATTGAGGTTAAGATCCCAATATACTAGGGATTCTAACTTTCACAGTAATTGTATTGAAGGAAGATAGGGGCACTACATCAATGGACATATCCTAACAGTTCATTTAAGGCGGGCAATGAAACGGCAACAAGTTTGTTCTGCCAAAACCAGGGAGGCCCAAAAGCATTTTAAGACCTTAGACTGTCCTCTGATGTATTTATAACACCCATGAGGCCTTCCGGACTAATACTTAGTCTTAGGATCAGCCTCTGCCTCTTACCGCATCTAAGTACTTTTGTCTCATAGAATAGGAAAAAGAGAACCCATGAATTTCCCAAACCAAATCCTTCTCCTATATTCTTGAGTTGAAAGGTGAAAGATAGAGATATAGAGAGATGAGGGGTAGATCATCCAAGAATGTACTAAGAAGGGAATGAAGATTGATAAACTTAGTAGGCTGAACCAAGAACCTCATCTTTCTGGTGCTGCTTACATCCGTAGTCTTGTGAAACAATTGAACACCTCAAGAACAAAAATGTCCATGAATCCAAAAGACCGAAGCTTTAGTGATCCTGATGAGTTTTCTACCCAAAACATGTCCGAATTTGATCAAGAATTAAGTGGAAGTCAGCAAACCAGGCAAACCCGACAGCCTCAACCACGCAAGAAACAGGTCAGAAGAAGACTTCACACCGGTAGGCCTTACCAAGAAAGGCTTCTTAATATGGCCGAAGCTAGGAAAGAGATCGTAACGGCTTTAAAGCTCCACAGGGCAGCTGTGAAACAAGCCAATCTGCTGCAGCAGCAGAAACAACAAGAAGTTGACACATTAGCGTCCATGCAAGTGTCACCGACAAGTTTTGAACAACAAGCAAACATGAAATCTACGACGGATCCTAGGATATGCCCATCAAGTACAACCAGTTTCTCTAGTTATCTAGAAGACTTGTCCTACATTCCTCTTTCTCATCCTTCCACTGGAACTCCACCTGCCGCCTATGGTTTTTCTTGGCCTACTTCTGCAAGTTATCATCCTGTTGTCTCTAAAACTCTCAATTTTCCCTCACCAACCCAAACTTTAGGCCTAACTCTTAATTTTCACGATTTTAAAAACATAGACACCACTCATTATTACGGCAGTAACAACTGTTCATCAATGTACTCATCTTCATCGCCGTCCTCATCTTCTTCCCTTCTCCTCCCAAATGCCATCGAGGAAGCCCCTTCAATGACGAAACCCCAAGAGGTGCCTTCTGCAGGGTCTGATATGACAGAATCTTTTGGTGCACGAGGTTTGCATCAAGTGATGGATGATGAGGAGATGGCAGAGATAAGATCAATAGGTGAACAACATCAGATAGAATGGAACGATACCATGAATTTGGTGATGTCAACTTGGTGGTTTAAATTCTTGAAGACCATGGAGTTTTGTCCAGAAGTGAAGGCAGAGGATGATGTGTACTGTCCATTTCACCAGGTCATGGAATTTCCACCATGGTTAAGTACAAATTATGGGTGTTTGCAACAAAATATTAGTGACTACTGTTCCCAAGACTACTCCCATGATCCTTCCTTTCCCTGGTAAGAGTCCAAAGTTTCAAGCTTTATCTTTAATCAAAACGCATAAGATTCATTAGGAAAACGTTTTCTATTAATGCTATGAGTCCTCTCTCTCTCTCTCTCTCTCTCTCTTTGAAAGCAAACTTAAATTTGCCCCAAATAAGTTGTTATCTTGTTGCCAATAAATTAAGATAACTAGTTTCAATATTGAATAAGTTCTTGATCTGGTTATGTTGGCTTGAACCAATCCAATCACATAGTACCCCTAAAAACAATGGCTAACGAATATTCAGCTTAGCAACAGAACCATTTGTAACTTATGCTGTATTTTTTCTCTGTAATTTCACTATCTAAACCATCACTAAAGTTCTGTGAGGGAAAGTGACCTCGAATACGCAAGATAGCCTAAGTCAGATGATCATGGTATTTGCTGAAAGACCTAGTTAGTGTGGAAAAAGACCATTTTAAGTTCCTATACACACCATAGATGCTTATATTGTTGTGTAGTTGAACCAGATTATTGTAATGTATTGTAGAACTTCATTTTATTCCATGTGTACAAAAATCTTTGACATGATGAATCATGATTTCACTGATCATGTTTTTTATTTGGTTCCTGACTCGTTGACTTACAGCATGGACAGAGGAGACGTTGAAGCAGTGGATGTGGATTGGCTAGCTTGACAAGGATTGATTTGTTTTTAGTTAATCAAACCTTTGGACCATTGGCTTCTTTTCCTCTTCTCCAATGAGGTGCTCTTTCTTGGAGCTGATTATATAGAATCTATTGTGTTTAATAAGGTTCGTAGGTATGGGAACTAATAATGTGGTCAAGGAGTGTGACTTCTCCTTATTCATCTGGTTGTAGTTCTCAATCAGTCTTGTTTCGTTCATGTTTAGAAGTTTCAGTAGCTACAGCATTTAGTTTGCTGCACGAGTTTCATGCTATGCTAGCCATTTCGGTAGTCGTTCAGGGATGTTCCCTCCTAGTCATTGTTGAACAGTGGTCAGAATTACTTGATACCTGATCTTTGTTTTTAGCCCTTAATCTTGAGGCTTTCAGAAATTTTTTGATGCCCCTTAAGTACAATTCTTGCCAATAAGTATGCTGTAGATCAAAGCATGGACCTTTCTAAGTTCCTACTGTCTGCGTTGAAGCCCATCTACCCTGCTTTACTTCACCAAAACAAGAACCTGGAAATTTCTGTTCTTGGAATACTACTTGGATGTCTCCAGTACACAGTAGTTAAACGCCTCCGTTGACATACTAATTGAATTTGACAGTTCTTCATGAAATTTGTTTTGCTGAATGGTTCCGAGCAATCCTGTTTCAAAGAAGTATTAATGGTCAATTACCAGGGTTTTCTAACTTGGAAATGTTAAAAACTACTGTAACACTGTTTTTGGTTGCTTTCACTTAAACTAAGTTCCATGATATAAGCTTCATATTTGTCAAATATTGCCGCCGATAATATAGATTTTCAATCTCTCTAATAACTGACTAAATATTAGCAAATTACTAAGGAACAATTTTCCTGGTCTTCCTCCAAGTAAATGACTGAGTTTATTTGATTATCACTGCAAGAACCTGAATCCTGTACATTGTGAGTACAGGAACATTCTTTTATTATTCAGTCTTAAGACCTAGAGAACTTTAAAAACCGCGTTACTATATATATATATATCTATATATATATAGCTACAATTTGAAAACCTTCACGATTCAAGGTTTTGAACATACATAGAGCCTGATCTCTGGCAATTATGTTTGCTTCTTTTCCTCATAGTCTTGGCTGTTATAAGGGCTAAAAGCTTCCAGTAACCAGTTCCTCTTCCTCCAAGGATTCCACCCCATTTCTTCACAAATCTCATCACTGTAGTTGATGCTAAAAGCTGCAATGCATTGCTTCTGATAAAACCTCGTGATTCTCTTCAATATATCTGTTTCTTTAGTTGTATGTTCAATCATCTTTATGATGCTGGGAAGCTTGAACTTCTCATCTGCAATCCTGGATAGCCATTTGCACCGCAACTCGGCTGTGTGAAGGTTTGACAGACTCTCAACATAGCCCATGAAAGCCATATTTGGAATCAGCGGATGAATTGTGCCCCTGTAGGTTAATGTCATCCGTTTATCAAACTCTTAAAACTTTTGACTGTTCTTAACTAAAATGGGTGTCAACCGGCAGTTACTAGAGTGCGTTCATCGAGTTTCTATGTGTATCCAATTTTTGAGTTAATATAAGTGTGATCTTTTAACCTGATATAGGCTTGTAAGTCTACAGCTTTTCTCTTCTCTTTTTTTACTTTAAGGTTAGGCTGGCAACTAACCAATTCATTTACCTGTATAAGGGCATAATACCGGAAGAGTCCACTAAAAGACTAGAAAAGGGCTGAGGAATCAAGTCTTGGAGCTTCTTTTTACCATCATAACCAGTAGCAAGAAGCACAACGTCAGCCTCCAATTTGGTATTGTCCTGGAATTCAATTCCTCCACTCCAGAACCACCATTTTGAAGCCCTTTTGAAAAGAATATTTCCTTTGTCTGCCTCACTGAAGAAGTTGTCTGGCAAGATTGCCATTTGGCAGGATGCATAATCTTCCAAGAAAGGGTGGTCTGGTTTCAATCCATGCTTTATCAGGGGAAGTTTCCACACCAAATAAGACTCTACGAACTTGGAAAGTGCTTTTCTCTGCACAATTATGTGGAAAAACAAAAAGACACTAATGATAAAGACAGGATATTGATTTACGTAATACTACCTTGGTATATGCTTTACATGATCCCGATTGAGACAGAAGGGGTTGAAGGAAGAAATTTAAAACAGATGGGGTTGAAGGGAGAAATTTAAGTATACCATAGGAGACAAGAGAGGTGCCAGTAGGGTCTTGAACCTGCCTTGATTTGGCCTATCATGTAGAAATTGAGATGATCTTGTTGAAAAGAACAAGAAAAATGGCAAGCCCCATATCCAATAAGAAGGAACAGTCCAATGTAAAGTCCTTATCACCATTGTGCAAGGTTGCCCATTTGGTCCTTTAAAAAAGCTCAGACAGGTCAAGATTCTGATAAGCCATCTCTCTATAGTAAAAATGAAGTCTAAGAGCCGACCTACTGCACCCATTACAAGTTTTCTATATGTAGTTTTTGTTTTTATTCTTTTGATTGACTATCTGCAGGAAAGTAACTTTTTTTTCCTGCTAAGATTTCTACTATCAATAAGAGTATTATAATGACTTATTTATACCGATAAATTAAACAAATTCCGTTAAGAAAAAACTAATTGGTAATATATTGAAGAATAATAGTATAATTTACATCAGATTTTAATTATAAATATAACTTAAAATGACCAATTGGTAAATAATGTTTTAATTTTATGCATTTAAACTGAATCATAATCAACCTTTTTTGTTGTATGATCGTGGAGCTACTCAAAATTAGCAGTATGCAGGCAAATGGTTTGTTCTTTTGGCGCAAAAACAGACTCAAGCAAAGATGCAGCAGAGATTACAGTGGTACTCTGAACTTTAGATTGAGGATTTAAATCTTCATAGTTAAGGTAGAATAAAATGTTGAACTTGACTGTCACGAGTTTCACAAGATCAAAAAGAAAATGTTCTAGTCAAGTTGATGGATATTGTCCTGGAACGTGCATATATATATCTTTCTTGTTTGATGGAACTCTTATTAGTTTACAGGTCTCGTTAGTGCAAAACTTCATTGATGGATATTGTCCTGGAACGGGCATATATCTTTCTTGTTTGATGGATTCTTATTACTTTATAGGTCTCCTAACTCCTAAACGTTTGAGGCTTGATAGTCTACATTCTTAATATGATGCATGACTAATGCTTTATTTATAGTTTGTTCTTGAAATTGTTTTTAATCGATGTAATAGTTTTCATTTCGTGCAATGAGTTCACCTATGAATTTAGGCTGTATATGAAAAAAGTTGAATTGATCCACACAGGAACGTATGCAAAAATAGTAGTAAAAGTTACTATTTGTAGTGCTCTGCACGAGTAATGCATGCACTTTTGCGTACCTTGGTTTGCCTCAGCACACTCCATAGCTAAATCAATGGCTGACTTTCTGTACCCGACAATAGCGACTTTCTTTCCTTGAAGCAACTTACGAGAGGCATCTTTATCAAGTTTGGAATAGTTCAGGGAGTGTAAGACCTTTCCATGAAATACTTCTTGACCTTTTCCAGGTGCAAAAGTTGGCATTTTTGGTATATCGCCATACTTTCCAATGCATATGACAAGAAATTCGAACGCATACCACTGACCAAATTAATATGTCGCAACTTAGCAAGAAATATTGAGAATCAGATATCATATAAACCTGAAGCTTTGTAAGATGATAGTTAAATTAATGCATGTGCGCCACTGACTAAGGAAGTGCAGGCATGATCATGTACCATTAGCAGTTAAAAATTTAAGATCATTATGTACATGCTCCTGACATAGACTGGATTAAACCTGAAGGCTTTTGGACTGGTTAATCTCCACAGCAACCTCCCAAATTGGATAGCCCCTTAAAAGAGTGGCATACTCCGCAGGTATCACGTCATGTTGGGTGGTCTCTCGGTCACCTACATAACGAATCTCCACAACTCGCGAGTTAAACTTGACATATTTCAGAACATCAAAGTGTTTTGCATAGTTACACAAGTACTCTACTATCTCAAGGTGAGAAGGAAAACTTGAACTATCTCTTTCAGGCCAAGGGTAATCTGAGAACTCATAATCATATCGGGGCGTTTGGAGCTTAGTAGAGCTAAATGAGCAATGTTTCCAAACTCCTCCAAGTGAGTCACTGGCTTCAAACACTACCGGACTGTAATGAGCAAGATGTTTAGCAGCTGCTGTGCCACTAATGCCAGCGCCAATGACCCCAACTCGGTGTGATTGGATCTGATTTTGGTAATTAGCCATATCTTTTCGATGACTATATAGTTTTCTAGCAGCTTTTTGTGTTGATACCTTGGAACTTTTATTTGAGATATGTGGCCTATTTATAGGGCCTGGGGCGGCGAATTGAGAGGAAGGATCATAATTTCTCATTGGAAATTATTTAATAAGTCAATGTATTTGGTTGATTACTAGTCAACATTTTTTTTAATTTCTTAGTATGTATCATAGACTTATTTTTATACTGTATTGTCTCAAATTATTGACCAATGCATGCAAGTCGACTTGATCACACTAGTATAGTGCTTTTAGTAGTAGAACACAATTCCTTAACAAGAATAAGGAAAGATTTGACCTATTGTCTTAGTCTTTTCTCTTCATTAATTTACTTGGTACCATCACGCGTATACTTTGTTTATACTTGTTGGTTGGTTAGTTTGTATTTAGGTAATTTGAGTTCAAGTGTTCCCATGCATAGATAATTTGACTCTAAAATTAAAAGGCATAAGTAGTTGTTTACTGGTGGAAAAGGTCAATGAATAAACAACATATGTCTAGTATTAAACGGCAGATTTTCACAAATAAAACCTGTTCGGTGCATGGTGACATGGTATTGTCGTCATGCAGTTTCTTGCATGAGGATGGCGATTCTCTATCTTAAAACTCTTTAATTGTGAAAAACTATGAAACTAATTAATGTTCAAATTATAACAGCGTAAAATTTGCATTATTGGGTAAGGTTTAAAATGGATCAATTACAATTTCAACATTTTCAAATGACTTTAGTTTAAGATAACTTCAGATACTTCTTAATTAAGCTAAGCTTTAATAAGCATAAAATCATATTTACTAAAATGTTGTAGATCTGAAGTTGAATTAGGTCATTATGATTAGCATCATCATGATCTGGATAGACATATATATGAAAACATCTAATTGAGCTTTGATATCGAGGAAGAGACTTCAAATGAGATGCCTCTATTGTTATTCGTAAATACACTGAGCAATAATCACAATACCAAGATCTACATTCTATTTAGAACAATAACAAGACAATGAATGTATATACCTCCAATATTAGGCATAAAATCTTGATTCATTTTCTCTGTTCAAGAGACCACAATCTATCAATACTCAATAAGCATGTGCAAGAGAGAGCTTACGGTAGAAAGCCTTTTCTGAACTATCACTACACACTTCCACGGGAAAAACACACATTCTCATCATATGTTATATTTATAACATTTTCTACCCTTAGAAGTTGAATAAGGCTAATTGTGTCATTTCATAATTATGATGAACTATGGTCTAATGGGTTAACCTATAATTATTAGGGTACTATCATGTACTTCAAATGCAATTAGTAAATTTTTAACCATCCCATTATAGTTATTAAATATACATTAGATAATTCAATTAATAGTTGTGAATATGAAATTAATGTAGTGATTATATTAGTCCATATATTTCTAACATTTTCCCACTTGGACAATATAATCAAACCACTATATCAATCTTCATCATCCAAAGACAGTCAAATAAATCATATGCAACATCACATCGATAAGAAATATTTACTACATATGATGAGGCCTTAGAGATATTCAAATACAACAATAATCATTAAAACAACATGCATGTAGTACAACAACTGAGACTTTGCATTTGTTTCCTTTTGCACCTATCATTTCGTCAAACTATATATACACATCAACATATATATGTCAATATTAATAAAAAGTGACCGGAAATATCATTATGAATGTTTCATACATATAAGTTAAAAGCAATCTATACAAAGTACTAACATGTTTAAACAAAATAGCAAACTCCCGCTAATCTTATCAAACTAGGCTCCTAACAATCCTATACAGGAGATGTATTCTGCAAACACACATGTAGGTAAGCCTTTTGTAAATGGATCTTAACATATTAATTGTAGGTGTATACTCAACAATAATGAGGAATTCAACAACTTTCTCTTTAACAAAATAGTATTTTATATTATTATGCTTTGAGCGAGAAGTACTTCTAGTGTTATTAGAGAAAACTACTTATCACAATAATTTCAATAGACTCGAAATAGAGTCTACAATACCTAATGTTGAAATAACATTTTACAACCATATTGCTTGACAAGATGCCTCATAACATGCCATATACTCTGCCTCCATTATAGAGGATGTTGTAAGTGTCTATTTGACACTTTTGTACGATACAACTCCTCCAGCCATCATATAGATGTAGTCTCAAGTGTATTTTTTTTATCATTCATGCGTCTTGTATAATCGGTGTCACGTAATCCAACTATATCAAGAATGTCAGTTCACTGCTAAGTCAATATATGATCTTTGCTATCCTGAAGATATTTCATGACTTTCTTGGTTGCTTTCCAGTGGCTAAGTCCAAGATCATTAAAGTATCTTCCTAATATACAGTAAAAGTAATATCAGGATATGTGTATACATGAGCATACATCAGACTGCCTACAAGTGATGCATAAGGAATGGCTTTCATTTCATCTCTCTTTATCATTTTATGGACATTGGGCCTTTGAGAATTTGTCACCCTTCATTATTAGTGCCTTTCTAGGAGAACAAGAATGTATATTGAATCTTTTCAAGATGCGATCAATGTAAGTCTTTTGAGATAATCGAATAATCCCATTGTCTCTATATTGGTGCCTTTCTAGGAGAACAAGAATGTATATTGAATCTTTTCAAGATGCGATCAATGTAAGTCTTTCGAGATAATCGCATAATCCCATTGTCTCTATCTCAAAAAATTTGAACTCCAAGTACATAAAAGGACTCACCAAGATCCTTCATATTAAAATGGCTAAATAATAGTTGTTTTGTCTCAAGTAGTACATCAATATCATTAGAAGCAAGTAGAATGTTATCAATATATATACATACATACATACATACACACACACACACACACACACACACACACACACATTGATCAACTACATTCTCCTTGAAGTTATTTGCAGTGACAACCATATCTATCTTGAGATACCATTACATTGATGCTTGTTTTAACCCATAGATAGATTTCTTGAGCTTATAAACTATGTGTTCTTTACTAGTCATCTCGAAACCAACTAATTGAGTCATATAAATATCTTTATATAGATCTCCAATCAAGAAGGCAGTCCTCACATCCATTTGATTGAGTTTCAAATCAAAATAAGCAACTATAGCCATGATGATTCTCGATGAATCTTTGCTAGAAACTGGTGAGAAGGTTTCTTTGAAATCAATCCCATATCTTTGGCTATAACCTTTAACCATAAGTCTAGCCTTACTTTTTATTGGTCCACTTAAATCATGTTTAATTTTGTAAACCCACTTGCGCCCAATGAGTTTGCAACCTTTACGTAGTTCAACCAACTCCCAAACTCCATTTTGTGACAATGAAATCAACTCATTTTGCATTGCATTCGTCCAATACATAGATTGAAGACTATTCATGGCTTCTTAATAACTGATTGGTTCAGTATTATCTCCCACATCAAATTCATGTTCTTACAAATAGACAATATAGTCATTAGGAATGACATGTCTATGTGTTCTTTGTGATCTCCTCACAATAACTTCATCATCTCCAGTATCAATGGCTTCATCATGTGCTTGATTATAAGGTTCATCATGAGATTCTACTAGAATCTTTTCAATCATAGGGTCATCAGTAGAAGTGGAAGCAAACGATACAGGGATTAGAATATGTTCTTCCCTGAATAAAATTTCTCTTAACCTTTGACTTGAACAAAATTCATCTTCAAAATAAATATCTCTATATGATTATGTGACTTTGGTCGTGTGAGATGGGTAATAGAATCTATAACCCCTTGATCTGACGGTGTAGCCTACAAAGTAGCCACTAATAGTTTTCATATCAAACTTATTAGATTGTGGATTATAGGTCCTTACTTCTGCTTTGAATCCCTGAATATGGAAATGATGCAAGCTTGGTTTCCTATTTAACCATAACTCATATAAAGCCTTTAGGACTGACTTGCTAAGTTCTTGATTCAAGATATGAGCGGTTGTCTTCAATGCCTCACCCCACAAAAATTCTAGTAAACTATAATGAATCAATATACACCACAACATATAAAGAAGTGTGGGTTCTTCTTTTATTGATTCCGTTTTGTTAAGATGTTCCTGGCAATGTATATTTTACCTAAATACCACATTCTTGCAAGTATCTAGCAAAAAGCCCTAGATTCCTTCCACTTTCATCATAATGCCCATAATACTCTCCACCTCTATTAGAATTAACTACCTTAATTTTCTTCCCCTTTTGAAACTCAACATTTGTCTTGAAAACCTTAAATGTATCCAAAGATTCAGATTCTTCACAAATGAGTTTCACATGATCATATCGGAAAAAATCATCAATAAAAGTGATGAAGTATTAATAACCACACATAACAAGTGGAATAATTGGTTCACATATATCAGTATAAATCAACTCCAACAATTATAAACACCTATTTATTTTACTTTTTAAAACCTTAACAGTCAACTTTCCTTTAATACAATCAACACAAGCAGTGAAATCTAAAAAATCAAGATCCTGAAGTACACTATCTTGTACCAACCTCTCCATTTTGTCTTTAAAAATATGACCTAAGCGTTTGTGCCATGACATAGAAGATCGCAAATCCAACCTCATACGTACAGTATTAAGAGAAGAGGAAGAAGCAATAGTAACAATATCATTGAACTCAAGTTTGTATAAATTTGCAAAGTTTGTTTTTTAGTTTAAAAAAGAATACTATAACCTAGTCTATCCAAAATAGATACAAAAATCTAATTCCTCCTAATAGAGGGTAAATAAACGACGACGTGTAACTCCAAAAAATGTCTTGTATTCAATTGTAGTATAACTGTCCAAAAAAAATCAACTTGGACTTTGGTATCGTCTCCTATGTACACATATTGCTTAGAACTAGTCAGCCTTTTCAACTTGTCAGTTTCTGTAAGAATTTGTAACATGAATTATTGCTTCAATATCTAACCACCAAGTAATTGAGGGCATACCAATAATATTGGATCTAAACAAACCATCATAAGACAATTACCTTTGTTCTCTGTGTGAGCTTTGAGCTTTCGGTAATCAACTTTCTTATGCCCAAATTTATGACAAAAGTTGCACTTCCCTTTGCAAAATTTATTCTTCTAACTAATAGAATATATGCTTGCATTTCCACTTCCATTAGGACTAACATCTTTCTTCTTGGAAAGATTTTGGTCACTTTAGCTATTAGAAGTGAACTTTCTCTTTTTGTGAATTGTTATGGTTTATTATCATGGAGATGTTTCTTGCCCTTCCTTTTTTTCATGTCATCCTCTTTCTTAGTAAGAATAACAGTCATCTCCTCAACAGTCCATTGCTCTTTCTGACCATTATAACTTGATCTAAACGAATTAAATTTGGAAGGAAGAGTCCGCATCACAAACCATACCATGTAATCCTCACCAAGGTCTATATCTATAGCCTTAAGCTTATGGTAACAACCCATAAACTTGTCGATGTGAGCCCTAATGTCACTGCATGTAACATCCCGTCACCGATGGGATGGATACAGTTCACTTTATACGTATTTGACATGTGCATAAATTATTGAATTGCACATATTTGGTAATTAGTAAATTGAGATTTGTATGTACATGCATATATGACATATTTCCGATTAGATTTGGATAACTTGGATTTGGAAATTGATTAGGTTAATTGGGCTGT
>JANIHY010000209.1:24426562-24466014 GCA_027479065.1 Erythroxylum brevipes
ATTAAATTAATTTTAATTTATAAGAAATATGTAAAAATTATATTAATAAAAATAAAAAGTATTTGTTATATTAAATTTATATTATGATGATTTCTTAAGATCTGATTGAAGTAAAATAAAAAAATTGTGTAACATAATATACTTATAGATCATTTTGTAATTTTATAGAATTTAAAAATATCTGAAACAATACCCATACTGAACGATATTGATAACATACTCCGCCAGAACTAAATTCAATATCAAGTCCCGTATAATATTTACAGCATTAGCTGGACATGTAACATAAGAATATAAATAGGCAAAAACATGACATTATTATTGACAAAATAATTTAATCTTATTTCTTCACTCGTCAGTCTTTAGTATCTTGTAAACTTGTACTAATAACTTCAACCAGATTGTTTCAATATTTTCAAAGAAACATATAAAATATTTTCCATTTAATTGTTCAGATAAACAAATGTTATACTTTCCTCTTACAGCAGTCACTAATCAGTAATGTTATAGACACTAATTGAGTACAGGCCACATGCATAAAGAAATTAACGAATTGTTCTAGGCTAGCTAATTGGTGCCCTGAAAAAATAGTATACATAGGAATTCTTTGACACCAAACTGTGACATGGTAACATTTGTTGCAAGGCAAAAGGAATTGCGCTGTAACATTCTATCAAACCGTAATTTATTAAAGCACAAGTGAGGTCGCGGGAATTTCCTCGTATATACAATTGTTTAAATTTTAGGATCAGAATTTTATCTTTCATAAAAAAATTTATTTAACTCTAATAAAAATTAATACGAGAGTAAATGATTTAAAAATATTTTTTATAATTAAAATATTTCTAAAATATATCGTGTATAACAAAAAAATTAAAAAAAAAACACAAGAAAGACCTAAATGAACATAATCCTCATCGGCGCCCTATAGAACTGATCCGTTTTAGAAGGTCCGAAACTCCGGTTCATCCTCAAAAATCCAGCGCCCATCTTCTTCACGTCCCATGCCATAGAGCAAATTGGAAAATTACCAAAAAAAAAAAAGGCTGTCTATAAGTTAATAACTGTATTCTAACCTTCATACTCAAAATCTCCTTTTTTCCTGTTGCTTCAATTCCATGATTTCTCTTCCTCCGATAAAATCCCACCGGCAATCTTCCTCAAAACCCTAATTCGCAAACAGTCACGGATCTCGTGGATTACACTTTGAGAGAAGTAATCTGCGTCCATGGCTTCCAGGGACCAAGTCTTGTCTCTGCTCGCCGCCGCCAACAATCACGCTGACTTGGCTGTAAAGCTCTCTTCCTTGAAGCAGGTCAAAGACATTCTCTTCTCAGTCGAGCCGTTTTTGGCCGCCGAGCTCTTTCCTCTCTTGGTTGAACTCCAGTACTCGCCGGAGCCTCTTGTCCGCAAAATGCTTGTCGAGTTAGTACGAAACCCTAATTTTTCCGTATTTCTTCCAGAATTTTGTTCGTTCTTGTCATTTTGGACAATTCGGTTAGTGATTATGTGATTAGGTGAACGTGGTTTGGAAGCCATAGATGGGCTTAGCGTTGTAAAGTCTGTTCCAATTACGACCTTTTCACCTTACGTGGTCTAAATCATTTCTATGGCTGTTTCTCTTTGGTGCTCTTATAAGTGCATGCTGTGAGTTTTGAAGCTTCTTAACGGGTTTAATTAAATGCATCTTTACACATTCTCATTATGGACTAAAATATTCCATTTCTTGATGCTGCTTGAAATTAAAAGGTTTTAAGTGTGATTATGTCTCTTCGGAGCAATAGTATTCTTTTGGTGGTTGGCTTGGGGGTGGGGAAGGAGTTAAGTTTATTTGCTGCATAATATCTTGGAAGGTATTGCTAAAACAATTTCTTTCCTATTTGAATTTAGTTGTTAGTTTCACTTCCTTAGATTCTTCCGTCATATATGATTATTGATCTCTTTCCTCATATGGTTGGCAGGATAATTGGAGGAGTTGGTTTGAAAGCACTGGAGCATTGTTCTATACTGTTGCATGTCTTATTGGCATTCTTAAGAGACAGTGATCATGTCATTGTGAGGCAGTCTATCGTTTGTGGAACACATTTCTATTGTGGTATTCTGGAGAAAATGCCATATCAGGTTAAACCTGTGGTTACTTGCACAATCAAGTTAATACAAATCATTTTTCTTAAATTTTGTTATTTTTCACTTAAACCCGTCCCCACCCCTTTGTATCTCGGTTTCATGCTTAAACCAGATCATCAACCCTTTCTAGTCTCTATTAAATTTTAACTATTGGAACATTTTTACATGGACTTTACTGTTGCAAATTGTATTTTCTCCAGAGAGGTAAGGTGGAACGATGGCTTGAAGATCTATGGATTTGGATGCTTAAGTTCAAAGACGCTGTTTTTGCGATCGCATTAGAAGTATGCAGTGATTACACTTGTGCTTTAGAGATGCCAGCTATTTGTATTTGATCATCTGTGTTTAAAGTACAATCAAGTCCATATATTTTACTTACTGTTGAGGGATCCCTAAGCTGTTGGCAATTATTCATCTATCATATAGGTTATCATGTGGATTTTGTTCCACCAACTCCTCTAGAAGAGCTTATTACCTTTGAGCAGTTAATCATTCAAATTAGTAGACACTAGGAGGATCTTCAGTATTACTATGAGAAAAGGATTGATAGTCTATTTTTTAAGTTCTAAAACATTTTCAAAATTTTTTCTAAACCTGTATTTGCTGGACTTTCATTATAGCCTAGTTCTGTTGGAACGAGGTTGCTTGCACTCAAGTTCTTGGAAACATACGTCTTACTTTTCACAAAAGATACCAGTGACTCTGAGAAACAAGTTTTAGAAGGTACATCTTAGTATTCTTTCGTTTTTGATATGTTCTGTGAATGATTACTTTTACTTCCTTCCATACTGATTTGAGTAGGACTTATGACAGGAAATAGACAGCTATTTAACATTTCTTGGCTGGTGGGAGGGCATGCACTTTTGGATCCAAGTTCACTCATGTCAGATGCTAATAGGACTCTTGACACTTTATTGGATTTCCTGCATTCACCTGGTCATCCCGGTTCTTTGAAGATTGCCGTGGTAAATTGGTGAGTGCTGATGTAGGAGATCCTCAATTTTCTTGTGCATGCGTTTGTAGATTGTTGACTGATTTACATTGAATTTTTCAATTTCTTTTTTGCTTCCCATTTCTTTGTTTATGGTCTTTCTATTGTGTGGCCTTGTTTTCCTGAAAGTATTGAAAGAAAAAAAATTGTTGGGCGAATATAGGGTTCCAGCCTGTACTTGATATTACTAAAATGTATTTCTATCTCTCCCCCATAGTCATTCCCCTCCCAATTAATTACAGGTCACTGTAGTCTTTGCATTGCAATAATGATGATTTGGTGCCATTTGTGTACGTCTGGAATTTCTGCGTCATATTTATCACTTCGAGTATCTTTTGATTAATGAACATTGAGATTTGATACATATAGGCTTGCAATGCATATTACAATAGCTACATTGTGTTGTAAATTTTGGAGGGATAACTTAAACTTGGAAACAGGTTGTAGTACAAGTCAACTGCTTGTTTCTGATAAAATTGCAGCATCCTGACCAGCTTTCTTATGAGGAATTATTGGGCTTGGATACTACTGCATTGGTGGTTCAGATAAGGGAGTTCAGGCTAGACAATTTTCACATTGTTTCGATATTGGAGCATCATGGCAAGTGATAAGAATGGTTAACTCATGATAAAATGGTCATCCCAGGTGCTGAGAGAGACTGGGTGGTCGAGCAATGCAGTTTGTGCTGTGTTAACTGTTAGAGAGGCCATTTGATTTGTTCTTTCGAATTCATGCGCTGTATGTGCATACAGCAGCTGTTTATACACTGGATATCTGATATTGTATCTAACATTTTGTTACAATTGATACACATTCAACACCTCAAATAATTAAAGTTGTTTTTTTGCTGGGGGATATTCCTGCAGATATCTACTCTTCTTTTTTCGTTCCCAGATCTACATTTTGCTTCCTTTGAAAACTGCATCGCCTCACTGAAGTTATATTTACTTTGCTCTTTTCACTGGAAACAATACCTATTTCTATCCCTGAGCTCTGTCTACATTTAGCAATAATATGAAACTTATTGTTGTCCAGTTACTTTTGGAAGTTGATGATGGGTTTGACCTTTATAAACCTTCACTGAGCTGTATGTTCTGCTCTTTAATCAAAGCTTTGAGTTATGATAACCATGCCTTGATTGGTAACCTTTACAGGAAGAACATATAATGTGCCATAAGACTAAGCACCTTAAGCTTCATAATGATGTTATTCCAGAAATGATCGTAAATCTGAATGCTTTCAGAAAGAAAGTGAGCCTTGAAAAATATTTTCTAATGCAATTCCATGAGTCCTTGTTGCTTATGTTGGGAATCCATTGAAATTTGGTTGAGAGATCATATTGATTTAAGATTCAGACTAGATAATTTAGCACTTTTTATTTGTGAAATGCATTACCAACAAGTATTTATCCTAGAAATGGCCATCTTCTTGTGGTAATTTCCAACATTAACTAATTATTTTCCAGTCTTTTAGTTCCAGTTGCTACTCTTTTTTATCGAATTTATACAATGGATTTCTTGTGATGAAACAGATTTGAAAGAATTGATAGTAATCTTTGATTTATGTACAATTGATGTGCTAAAGTTTGTAAGTTAAACATTTAAGGCTTATGATTAATTGCAATCAACAATCAAGGAGTTCAGATTACAAATTGACACAAAAGTACAGGGTATGTCCTTCAAGCAGGATATAAGTGATTTCTTTTCAGTGAATGCTAATTGTGTTCACTTTCTTATTTAGTTAATGTCAATTGCTGATTCTTGTTACCCTGGATAATTGCATATATATTATTATGAGCATGTTGATCTCTCATATAGTAAATGTTGACTTATTTTAAATGTCGACTTATTTTAACCAGATTGAAAGAATGTACTGATAGAAGCATTTTCCTGCATGTCATAGGAATTAAGTCTCAACTTATCTTTCTTGATCGTAAAGTTGAAGGAAATAATGTGTTGAAGCTCTATATAACAAGAAACAAGGTGATGCACCAGAATTATCAGGATAACTAGCAAATTCTTAATTGAGATCCATTAATGAATAATAAACTTACTTGGTACCATTTTCAGTCTGATACACACTAGTTATACAAGGCTTAGTTTTGTATAAAGTGGTTCAAATGTGTTTATGAACATAATCACTTGATGACTATTGTTCAACTGCAAAAGGATCCTGCTGAGAGCCGGGATAGGATAAAAGCAAGCAATTCTGACTGTCAGTGCATGCCTGGCCACCTCTTTGTCGTATTGCAATACGACCTGACAAAAACTGTAATGAATTAAGCACTGCAGGATGCAGTGAAATTGCTTCTAAGGATTTCACTAGACTCTTATGCATAGATGATGAATTATGTACTATTGGTGTCGATATTTGTTAAACTACTTGGTGTGGCAGTGATTTGTGCCTTTGGTGATACTAGGAACCTTATAACTTTGAGGTGCATGACCATGTGCTATGTACCCATTGTGGATGTCGTGCATAAGAACAATCAACAGAACAACTACTTTTATGTTTGATATGCTTTATTTCTTAGGAAGTGACATGAAATTATCATTCTCTACAGTAGTCTCAGGATTCCCGAAGCTTCAACTGTTGGCATGTCTTTTAGATAAATAATTCCACTCTTGTTATCCTGCTTTATTGCATGTGCACATCTTTTATAGGTAAAGGGTGCTGTTGAGATGTTCTTACTATGTTTGAGACTATGCTTGACACTTACAGTAAATATACTTCCAGTTGGTTTAATGCGACTTGCCAACCTTTGTCAAAATACAGCCTTTATAGGTTCATATCAATTTGTAGTAAAAAGGCTTCTTCTCTAGATCAGTTTGGACTTTTCTTTCTGATAGTCCTTATGAAGCCATCTAATACCTATTAGTTGAACGACATCAGGTGGTAACTGCTGCCAAGGTAAGGCAGACAAGAAAGTTTCAGAGTAGGGTTGAGATTTTGGTAATTGTTTCAATCCCCTAGTCTCTGTGATCATTTGAGTTTATTGAGCCATTTCCATTCTTAGGATTGTGTAATTATGAGTACAGGGAGACAGAATAGAGAAACCTTTCATTATGAGAATTGTTCGAGTTGGCACTCTCACATTAGCTAATATGTTGGCTTTTGAAGTGATTGAAGCATTTTGGTGAGGTCAAACATGGTGCCTGTGATACTGTTTATTGATGGTCATTAGGACAGTCTAAGTGAAGCTAGATTGATATCTACCGTGCACCATGTGATTTCCAGGAGCATAGTACTTACAGATATATTATTTAGGCTGAAAAAGTCTGGAATTTTCTGGTAGCCAATGCCAGATAGAAAGTTCAGCAGATAATGGTTATGTATGTTTGCAGCGGTGGAAGTATTCCAAACTGGAGGTTTGGTATGTAGTAGTATATGTTTCATCTAGTGTTAGGAAAGTTGACTTTTTTCTTTGATTTTTTGAACTTAAGTTAAGAATTTGGAGAAAATTTGGAGAAACACAATAAGTCTCAAGAAGACAAGCATACAACAATACATGGTAATTCTTTAAACATACTATTAAGCATTAGAAAAATTTTAGTGGGTGCTATGAGAGTTTCAATGGGATTTCAATATTGCTCTTGATACTTGTAATAGATATATGAGTAGCTTTACTGACAGCTTTTGTAATCATGAATCCTGTCTGATTTATTCCATTAATAATTTCTCCTCACTTGGTTGTTTACCTTTACTTCCATGATTGTAGATATTCTGTTAAATTTTAGAATTAAATGGCATAGTTGAATGACTGCACGGCAAAATAAACCATTGAAAGGTATCTGGAGTTTGTCTTGTAAGTGGGTTGTTATATTTTCTTTTGGACTGTTGCAAAGGGTCGTTGCATTGAGTTGATGCAATGTTCTGCATCAGAATGGTCATGATCTTGTATGTCTGGCAGGTTTTTTGTTCAAACACTGTGATACTACAAACCTATCTTGCAGTTGTTTTAAGAGTCATGAAGAGTGGATCATTTTCCAGTGATGACTACCCCTTAATATTTGTCTGTGCAATAGCTCCTGTTTAGTCCATATGCTCAAGCAGATATGTGCTTGCATATGAGTTTCTTTTAAGAAGTTGTCTTTAAATTACTGATATGTACTTTTTTCCTTGTTCCACTTTGCATTTGTTTTTGTGAATCTTATGGTCTGTGTTTGGCTAGATCTTTTTCTTATTCACTATTTTCGTACTCCTGTTTTCTTTATGGCCAATTTATTGTATTCTTCTGTTACAGTTGTACTCAACTCTGCAAACCTCTTACTGCTCTTGTAGATATAACTTCTCTGCCTAATACAATATCTATTTGCTTGCCAGTCTTGCTGCCATAGCGAGGAAAAGACCTGTCCACTATGATAGGGTTCTTTCTGCATTGCTCAGTTTTGATCCCAATAGTGATATGATCAAGAGTGGTCACAGTGCTAGTACACGTTATTCCTTGAAAACTGCCTTTTTGGGATTCTTGCGGTGCACCTATCCAACCATCATAGAGGTCAAGTTCTTTCTGTGTAGTCTTTCTTAAATTTCCTTTTCTCTGCCTTGTACAACATTTTTGGGTGAATTGTGTAATTTTATCCCAATTCTGACTGATTTCTGTCAGTGACTTGTATTGAATCTCCAAAGCACACATTAATAGCAAAACTTCACTCATGAATATAAAGTTATTCAACTATTACTGCGTAAAGCAAACTTCAAATATGTACTAAATATCTATTGAAATACTTTGTTACTAACATATTCATTAATCTGGAATCTGCTACTGCAATTTGATTTCATGTCTAAGATACTGAAACACCAATTTACTCCATTCCAGTCAAGAGATAGACTGCTTAAGGCTTTACGCCTGATGAATGCTGGGGATGCTGCAGATCAAGTTATTCGTCAGGTCGACAAACTAATTAGAAATAATGAACGTGCTTCACGCGATGCTAGATATGGCCGGGTAATTATATTTATGATTATACAGTTATCATGGTTATAATTTTCCTTTTCCTTTCTGAATATAACACTTAGTTGTTCCAAGTAACCATTGCCTTGGTGAAATTGAATTATTATCATCAGGATGATCAACCCTCAAGTCAATACCTAGTTTCTGGGGAGCAGTTTAGGAAAAGATCTATGCCTCTGGAAAATGAAGAGCCAGCTAATGGTCTTGAAGTGACTTCCAAGAGAATTCGTTATGGTTCTGAAGCTGCACAAGTGAACATAAATGGTTCTGAAAGAGATTCTCTTTTAGCCAATGGTGTGTCTTGTAGTGTTCCTTTGTTAGATAGTGATTTGACTCCTGCAGAGCAAGTGAGTAGTGTGATTGAAATGATCGGTGTGATGCTTGGCGAGGGAGAGCAAGGCGCTGAATCACTTAAACTACTCATATCCAGGATGGATCCTGAAATGCTTGCTGATATTGTCGTGACTAATATGAAGCATTTGCCTAAGAGCCCCCCATCTCTAGCCTGGCCAGTAACTCTCCAAAGTGGCTCTGCAAGTAGTCCAACACAAATTGTGACACCATCGCCACCAATAAACCAAATAAATAATCATCCTGCTGCACAACTATCTATTTCAGCGGCTACAGCAACCAATTCACCATTTTCCGACTTGTCCACCACTAACAATTCACCTGCAGATTCTAAACGTGATCCAAGAAGAGTAATAATCATTGGTTTTGTTTTTTTTTCACATATGTTTAGTACAATATCAGATTTTTCTTTTTTCTTCTTTCACAAAGTTTTACAGAGGGCCTTTTCAGGATCCACGTCGCTTGGATCCACGGCGTACTCCAACGACAGTTGGAGTAACCTCAACTTGTGTGGATGATGCTGGTACCCTACAAGCTGAAGTTGAAAGTTCCCTTTCTTTGAACAAGTCTCGTTCTCTTCCTATTGTGATGTCTGATGACAATGCCCCAGCAGTTCTGACTTCAAACAGAACAAGAGATGATAAGAGTATGGTGGACCCGCTGGTATCTGAAATTGAACATGTCAACCCTAAAGAGGTGGTTTGTAGTAGAGCTGAAGAAGATATCCTAACTTCCGAGGTCAATGCCTCTTCAGAAATCCCACTCTCTCCACATCATGCTGTTGATGACGAGTCTGCTGCATCAAAGTTTTCAGATGTGGAATTGGGAGATGGTGCTGAGCCCTTATCTTCAATGGAATCTGATCAACAGTCTCCAGTTGACTCAAACAAATCTGCCCCAGAAGATACATGTCAGGAGTTACCTCAGCTTCCAGCATATGTTGAGTTGAATGAAGACGAGCTACTAAATGTCAGAAATTTGTCAGTTGAACGAATTGTTGAATCCTACCGGAATTTATGCATGGTGGATTGTAGTCAGACACACATGGCATTACTTGCTCGATTGATTGCTCAGGTAGCAGCAAAAAATTCTCTAATGCACAACACTTTTCAGAAGTTTACCGCCCTTTTATCATCTTCCATTCAGAATTATTGTATTACTTGATTTGAACTTCTTATTTGGCATTCTGGTAAAATGTGTCCTTCTAAGTTTTATATAAGAGATCCTCAAGTCCTTCTATAAAATGACAGATCTAGTATCCAAGAACCTTGATATCTTGAGAAAAGCACGGGTGCTTTCATGAATTAAAATTTGCTTTGGTATCTCTTCACTATATATTTTAAATCACCAATTATCATTGATTGCATCCTAACTTATGAAGCTAGGTTAGAATAAGAAATTGATATTTCAATTTTCTATAGCTGACATTTTAATCTGGTCGTCTCAAGTATGTATTGGTGATCCTCATGTTTACTAGACGTATAGTCTGTAAAACCTCATGCTATATTAATTTGTCTTTGCTGTCCCCACCGTTGTCTAGTGGAACTCTACCCATAGCCTCTTGTAGTATCAACCTAGTGTTCTGTTTTTTTAATCCAGTCTATAGCACCAAGTCATTATGCTGATGAGTTATTTCTTGTATGGTTATGTTCTGCGGTCGTCCTAGCTATTGGGGTAAGATTAGGGCCTGTATTTGTGCTTGAGGCATCAGATTAAAAGAATTCCTTCCAGTTGTTTTGAGTGCTGCTCTGTATACTAGACTTCTCTCTACAGTTCTTGCAGCTGATCACGCTGGATGCTATTAGCAGATCATATGATTGCCTCTTAACTTTATTTGCAATGTTGCTTTGTTTCCTTTCCAGATTGATACACATGATGAGCTTATTGTGAAGCTGCAAAAGCATATACTTGTGGATTATCGACAGTACAAGGTATTTTCTTGTGAGATCCCTTTTAATTTATTGACAAGTTTTAAAATTGTTGTGCTGTCAGGGTTGTCAACTAATATAGCTAATGCACTCAACGTGTGAATTCATTCATCTTGTGTGAATGTGCTTTAGAGGGTTCCATCATTGAATTTGTATGAATGATGCTAAAAGCTTTTTGTCAACTCTATGCATTGGTCTGGTTGCAGCCATAGCATCTAATGGTATTAAAAAAGGACCATTAAACATTCATGTATCATTCAATTAATACTGTGGTAGTTAACATATTTCTCTGACATTGCAGTTGAAATTTTTGGTTGATGGCATGAATAAGTCTAATTCATTTGGATACCATTACACATGCAGCAGTTGCATGTCATCTATTGGTCTTTTATTTTTGCCAACAACTGAATTAGAGCCCTACTAAGAACTGAGCTCTCTGCTTGTTGATTATGTTTCATGTCAAGTATTGTTTTATTTATCTGTACTGGTTTGACTCTCAGGGGCATGAGCTTGTGATGCATATACTATACCATCTACATTCTCTCATGGTTCCAGATACTGGAAACTCTTCACAGATGACTGATCTGTATGATAAAATCCTCTTGGAAGTGGTAAGCATGATATTAGAATGCATGATTGCAAATAATTAGTGTGAGAATTAGAGTTATTTGACTCTGTTGTTGTAGGCCAAATCTTTGCTGGATGCGTTCCCTGCTTCAGACAAGTCATTTAGTAGACTTCTTGGCGAAGTTCCACTATTGCCACCATCAGCAGTAAAGTTATTAGATGATCTCTGCTGTTCTGATGTTGTAGATTCCAGTGGGAAAGAGGTCCGTGATGGTGAGCGTGTCACACAGGGCCTTGGTGCTGTGTGGAGTTTGATTTTGGGACGTCCAAACCATCGACAGGCATGCTTAGATATTGCTTTAAAGGTAAATCGACTGTGCAGCTTCTCAGAGTAATCTGTCAAAATTTAGGGTTGTTTGGATTTATATCATTGCATTATTTGGCTTCTTGTCACTTTTCCATCTTTTTGCAATTAGGTATAGTCTACGACTCCCAACTTCTAAGGAAGTATGAATTTAAAATGACAGATCCTGCAATTCAATGTGTTTTTTGGTTAATGAAATCTTAAATTACTTAATTAGTACTAATTTTGACTTATCAGGGGTGACTGACTGACTATAATGATACTGGAGGCCAAAGGGGTTTGAAAAGATTTGTTATTTTTTTTCTTTGAATTTCAGAGAGACACATTAATATTTAGTTTCTTGATCATGATCTTTCTGTGCGTTCAAGATTGTTTCGACTAAAACAGAAGAGCAACTGTGGAAATTTGTGATTCTGAGTTATCAATGCTGGCTGAATATCTTCTGGTTCCCTTGTTTCCCTCAATGATTCCACACTTTCATAATTGAGTTAATACATATTTGAGCTGATCATGTCCATGTTTATGACATATTGCAATAGAATAGACTGTTGTCTCTTTTCCTTTCCTATGTATCATTGTGTATGTTCCATTTTCTTATTATCCTTTGTTCCTTTCCCTAAACATAAACTCCAGCCTTGATTGTCATACTTCTTCCAAAAATAAAGAACTTTAAAGATTGTTGGTTGCTTGTCAGAGTCTATTGGTTACAAGGAATGTGGTGAAAGTCTTCTTCCTTTCCCAGCAATTTATTGGCTGCTATCATTGACTTTGAGGCTATTGTAATTTCTTCTCTTGTTCATTAACATCTAGTTGAACAGTCAGTTTGTATTTTCCTATCTGATATTATATCAAGTGAGCGGGTGTTCAGAGTCTCTCAAAGATGCTTTTCAATAGATATTAGAGGCTTTAAAGAAGTTATTTAACCTAAAAGCTTAAGTTGTAGTTGAGACTCAAGAATTGGTTTCATAAGTTACTCTTAAGATGCCATCTGATACCAAATGTAAACAAATGTAACTTGCTCCCTCACATGAAGTGTGGACAAATCACAACAAATAATAGATTCAGTGAAGGCCAGGCAATGTGGGTTGAACTTGAGTTCTTGTAGCCATTCAAGGCTCTAATCTCATGCAGAAATCTTTCAACTAAAAAGTTTAAGCTCTTGGGTGAGGCTAAAGAAATGGTCATTTACTATTCTAGTAAAGCATGGGGTATACTGGTCATCATTTTTATGGGCCAAAATTTGCATAAATTGTGTGTATATAATTGAATTTGCATTTTTCACTCATGTAAGTAATATTATGGTGCAGTGTGCTGTTCATTCACAAGATGATATACGGGCAAAAGCTGTTCGGTTGGTATGTTTCTTCTGTTCTTTGTTTTAATGTCTTGCTGTTGGTCAGCTGTGTGTCTTGACTTCTTTTAAACTTCATCAGCTATTAAGATGAAAAAAATTCTGTGTTCTATAGGTAGCGAATAAACTCTATCAGCTTGACTACATAACAGAACACATCGAGCAATTTGCAGTCAATATGTTGCTCTCTGCAGTGAATCAGCAAATTTCTGACCTAGAACTTCCACAATCAGGATCAATTGACCAAAGAGAAGGGGAGGTATGGAGCATATTTGATATGATTTTTCTTTACATTTAAAATTTTGGCAACATATTTGTTGATTTATGAGGAACAACCTGTAAAGGATCTTAAAGGAAGATGAATATTTGATATTAAATGACTTGTTTAAAAATATGAATAATAGACCTCATGAATAAGGAGATGAAGCAGCCCTTTTTTGACTGAAAGTTTGGTACTTTGAAGGCTAGAAGGTGTCAACATCAGTGCTCATGCACCCATATGTTATTACCATGCAATCTTGAGCTAGTAGTGAACTAGTGATACATATCACAGACCAGGAAAAGGAGCAGCTTAAATTGTTAATTGTGCTTTTCTGCTTGCTATTGGGTTTTAAGAACTTCTACACCAATTTTAATTGAAAATTTAATGTATGTATTTGTGTGAGTGTGTGAGAGAGAAAGATCTTTATTCTCTACTGAAAATCTTTGAGAGAGATCACATTATTATTTTTTGAAATCTTTATCAGGTTGGAAATGAGGAAATATCAGTTAGTGGCCCTCAGACCTTGGATACTGGAAGCAGTGAAAATGATTCCATGAGAACTCCACAGCTTCTGGTCCAAAGTTCTTCAACCATTTCATTACCTGAAGCACAACGGTTGATTTCTTTATTTTTTGCTTTGTGCACAAAGGTCAGGATGCCAGGATGCACTATGATTCTTAAAAGTTCTTATAAACTTCCTTCTGTGCTTGAATAATGCTGACAGATATGTCTTTACTTTCAGAAACATAGCCTTCTGCAACTTGCATTTGATGTCTATGGGCGGGCGCCAAAATCTGTAAAGCAGGTCTGCATTTATTCCTCACAACAAATTTATGCTAAGAAGTTTAGCTTAATCCAAACTTATATCACATATAGGAACTTGAATATTGTTTTATGTTATTTGGCTTTTATGTCAAATTAGTAAGCATGTCTTAGTATGGGTAGCCTCATTTGATGTTCAAAATAGGGCTACATTTTGTGTCATCCGCATTAGTCTTTGATATATTGAGCTCCACGGTTCTAAGCCCTGGTTTTAATATTCCTGTTTAAACCATGTTGAGTTGAAGATTGATTTTCCTAGGCTCAATACCTTATGTTACATTCCTTGATTGTAAGTCATTATCATTAAATCTATATTAGATACCGTAAAACTATATGTATCTGAAAGAATTGTCTTGACAGAAATGGCAAATGCTCCTGCCAGATGTGTATAAAGTTTTCTTTGTGCTGGTATTCAATGTTTTATGACATTGACAGTACAATGTGTTCTGCCCTTCTTGTTCCTTTGGGAGAGCTGAAGCTAGTGCTTACAACGATAATTGTCCTTGTCCAGCTTAACTATTTTTCCTTCATGATGCAGGCTATTCACCGGCATATTCCAATTCTTATAAGGGCTCTCAGATCATCTTTTTCTGAATTGCTTCGTATAATATCTAATCCACCAGAAGGATGTGAAAATCTCTTGATGCTGGTAGTTTAATCTTCAACATCAACAACATTTATTCTTTCAAATATGTTCTGATGATCAATGATCCTGATTGAAGTTTTGTTATCTGGCAAGGTGCTGCAAGTATTGAGTCAGGAAATGACACCTTCTTCGGATTTGATAAACACTGTGAAGCACTTATATGAGACTAAGTTGAAGGTTGTTCTGTTATATTGGGCATTATGATTTCCTAATCATTAGCTGTTGATCAGTCACATTCTGACTTAAAATTTTGTGCAGGATGCTACAATTCTTATCCCGATTTTATCCTCACTTTCCAAGGATGAGGTCTGCTCCACCTTTTCCATTTCTCTTTCCTTTCTTCGTTCTTTTGTCTTCTTTTGCACTTAGTTTTTATTCGTTTATCAGATGTCAACTTTGTGAATAGAATTACCTTATCAGTTCTGATTGAAGTTATGATAAGCCTTCTCTATTTGGGATCTGCGATGAACTACTAGACTTTCTGTGTGGATAGAGGCTTCCCTTCAGAAAGTATCAAAAAATCATGAATCATGAATCATGACTTATAGCTTATTAAGGGCTTTTAATTGTATGAAAGACATCTTTTTGCTTCAGAACATAAGCTTTCCCCTGCAGAGGAGGAGAAAAAATAGGAAAGAGGATCTTTACAAACATTTAGCCTTAAGCAAACCATGAATACTACTCTTTGGATATCTTTTCATGGGTTCTGGTGTTTTTCTCCAATATGAATGCCATTGATAATGTTTTGAGAAACTCAACTTCTTCATTAGCTTTACAATTCCACATTTAGTTATATCCTTGTCCTTTCTCTTTCTTCACATTCATCACAAATTTGAATGTGTAATCAAGTTGATTTTGAATTTTGTGTTTCTTTGTAGTAGCTTCAAAGAAAACATGGGCTTATTTCCTGCGATGACATCTATAGTTTGTAATATAAAATTCTAGGCATCCTGACCAACTCTCAGGAAGAACTCACCTAATCTGTTATGTAATATGGAACACAAAAATGACCACAGCATGCTGTGTGTAGTAATTAGGCAACCAATGATTTTGTCAGCCAACTTAACTTCAATTTTGGTTGTTTACATTTGTCATCATGCCTGATTATTTTATGCTTTTAACCTGCTTACTTTATTTATTGTCCGACCTTGCTTTAAAATTTTATACAATCAAATTGGGTGATAAACAATTCTATTAATTATGTATACCCAGTTTCTTATATGGTCATGCTGAACTAAAGAAGTCAAATAATTAAAAGAGAAGTATCTTACAAATTAAAAGACTCATATAAGAAAATTTCAATTGGGAATTTGGAGTGTTACATCTGAATTTACTGTGACTTGGTATGTGCGTTGTTATGGATTAGGAAAAAGTTGGAACATTTAGATTGGAAAGATAAAAAGGCTCCTAGGCACAAAAGGAAGACGTATCTAATGTTATTTTGTTAAAAGGTGCTTTTTTTGATGTGAGACATCAATATTTATTGTGTTTGTACTCACAGCCTGTTTTATTAGACTTCTTGAGAATTGTTATATTCACTTTCTCATTATGATATTTGTCCTTTATGTTCATATCATAAGTTTTTCATGATCATCTGTGACAGGTTTTACCTATTTTCCCACGACTTGTTGCTCTCCCAGTAGAAAAGTTCCAGATGGCAATTGCTCATATACTACAGGTATATGGAAAGTTTTTAACTTTTTTGCAAGCTTACTATCACTTATTTGCTCTCCCAGTAGAAAAGTTCTAGATGGCAATTGCTCATATGCTACAGGTATATGGAAAGTTTTTAACTTTTTTGCAAGCTTACTATCACTTATCTCAGACGACACCTTTATTTGTTGTATATACAATTACTTTAATATTTTGGACCATATTTAGCTGTGATGAATACCAATATTAGATTTTAATGGTCTTGAATCATTTATAATATCAAGCATGTGTGAAATTGATGTTTGATGTCATATGTGAGGTAAGAGAAGGGAGGGGGATATGTATGGTTTTACATGATTCAATTTTAAGGTTTATATTCATGAACACAAGAGCTGCAAGGGCATTGGGTTCATTAGGTTTATACCATTTTATTTATTAGAGGCTAGTGCAAGATTTCATCATATAGTACTGCAATATTTTCACATGACCTATGTTATTCAACTATAAGGTAAATATGTTCCATGTAATAATGCTAGTAAGTGGAAGCTAGTTTGCATATGAAGTCTGCAATGCGCACCAGAAATAGTCACCTAATAATGGCAACAACATTTAAGGGATCCTTTTTTTTTCAATGGTAATCGCATTGTTTTTCTTTTTTTTTCTGCTCCTTTAAAAAAACACTGGCAAGAAAATGAACCCTATTTTGCTGGTGAGGAAGGGCTAGATGTTATTGTGAGAAAGAAATTTTCTATTTCTTATATATTGAATAGGAGTATGCAGCCATATATAGGACATTACAAGTAGGAATTTAAATATGGAAAGTTATCTAAAGCTATCTAATACAATCCCTTAATTTAAGGGATTTCAAAGTTATCTTATCGTATCTATATCTAAGTATAATTTATTTAAAACTGTTTAGTATCTCAACACTCCCCCTCAAGCTAAGGAATATATGTCTTCCATTCCCAACTTGTATACAAGATCATGAAAACTTGAACTGTTTAGTTCCTTTGTTAAAACATCAGCTACTTGACGTTCTGATGAAGCATAGGACATACACACTAACCCTTCTTCCAATTTTTCTTTAATGAAATGTCTATCAATGTCAATATGCTTTGTCCTATCGTGTTGTATAGGATTATGAGCAATATTGATTAATCTCAATATGCTTTGTCCTATCGTGCTGTATAGGATTATGAGCAATATTGATGGCTGACTTATTGTCACAATAGAGTTTTATAGGGCTGTCCCATTTGACTCTCAAATCATCTAGAATAATCTTCAGCCAGAGTAGTTCACACAATCCTTGAGCAATAGCCCTAAATTTTGATTCTACATATGACCTTGCCACCACATTCTGCTTCTTGCTCCTCCATGTTACCAAATTTCCTCCAAGAAATGTACAATACCTTGTAGTTGATCTTTTATCCACTATGGAACTTGCATTGTCAACATCGGTGTAAGCTTGTAAAGCAAGAGTATTGTTTTTCTTGAACAAAATTCATTTTCCTGGACTGCCTTTCAAGTAATGTAGCACCCTACAAGCAGCTTGAAGATGAGGCTCTCTTGAATCATGCATGAATTGACTGATCATGCTTACCGGGTATGCTATGTCTGACCGAGTGTGAGCAAGATATATGAGTCTACCAACTAGTCTTTGATACATTCTTTTATCAACAACTGGTTCTTCTTTAGCTTCTCCCAACTTGTGATTTGGATCCATTAGTGTAGAGATTGGCTTACACCCAATCTTCCCCGTTTCTACCAACAAATCAGTCACATACTTCTGTTGAGATATAAAAATCCCTTGTGTGGAATATGTCACCTCAATACCGAGGAAGTACCTTAGTTTCCCAAGTTCTTTTATCTCAAACTCTTTTACTAGTCTTTGCTTCGATTCATGCTTCTTTTTCTCATTATTTTCATCACTATGATGTCATCCACATAGACTAGAAGTGCAATAACTCCCCCTGCAGTCAAATGTTTAATGAAGAGAGTGTGATCACCTTAGCTTTGTTTATACCCAGACTCTCTCATGACTTTTGCAAATCTCCCAATCCAAGCTCTAGGAGATTGTTTTAACCCATAAAGGGCCATCCTCAACTCGCAAACTTTGTTACCCATGTGTCCCTCAAGTCCTAGTGGGATGTTCATATAGATTTCTTCATCTAAGTCTTCATCGGAAAATGCATTCTTAACATCATATTGTAGGGGCTGCCAGTTGAAGTGGGTAGCCAATGATAACAAAATTCTCACAGTGTTCCATCTTTGCAACTGGGGCAATAGTCTCTTGATAATCAATACCATAGGTTTGAGTGTACCTTTTGGCCACCAATCAAGCTCTAAAGAGATCCATCAGCCTTATATTTGGGTGTGAAAATCCACTTACGGTCAACAATGTTTTTCCAAAATCCCATGCTCTATTCCTTTCCAATGCATTCATCTCCTTGCTCATAGTATCCCTCTATTCTCTTTTTGATAATGCCTCAAAAACGTTGTCGGAAAGACTGGATGTGGAGGAATACAACATCTCCCACATTAAAGGACAACTCCCTCCGTTTGGAATTTGCTTGGGCTTTCATGCGGGCCTGAGCTTTGAGTAGATTTTCATGTAGAAGTTTGAGCATCTCAAACTTCTAGATCAGCAATGTGTGTCTCACGTGGAACAAATGGATGAAGGGCCAGGGGATCACGACCTTAAAGAATCTTAAAAGGGCTTGTATCAGTAGATGTGTGAAAACCTGTATTGAAGGAGAATTCTCTGCCCGAGCTAGAAACTTGCTCCAAGAAGATGGTTGCTCATGCGCAAAACACCTTAAATAAGCTTCCAAACAATGATCAATGACTTTAGTTTGGCCATTGGTCTGTGGATGGTAAGAGGTTCCCATGCGTAGGCGAGTTTGACTAACTTGTCAAAAGCCGCTAAGGAAATGACACCACAATCTGAAAGAATGGAACGAGGCATGTTGTGCAACCTGATGATTTCCCTGCAAAAAAGGCAAGCCACATATTTTGTCGTGAATGGATGGGTAAGTGGAATAAAATGATTGTATTTTTTAAATCGGTCTACCACTACTAGCACAGTATCAAAACCACCAAATTTTGAAAGTCCCACAACTAAATCCAAAGAAATATCCTCCCAAATCTGTTTAGGAATCGAGACTGGTTGTAGAAGACCAACTAGAGCAAGAGATTGATATTTGTTTTGTTGACAAGTTAAGCAATTTTTGACGTACAGCTTCACATCACGCTTCATATGTGGCCAATAGAAATTTGAAGTGATGGGCTTCAAAGTTTTCAGATAACCTCCATAGGCCCTAGTTAAAGAATCATGGCCTTCAGGAAGGATTTATTTTGCGTAAAGTAAAATCTTCCAAAATTACTAGGTGATCATGAAAGAAAAGCTGCTTGTCCACTAAATGAAAATCGGGGCAAGTTGTGGGATCTTGCTGCAAGGAACTGATAATGTCTCTGGTATATGAATCTTGGAGCAAAGCATTTTTCAGATTCAGAAAGTCCCTATTAACCGGCATGGCAAGCACTAAAAAATCAACATGTTGGGGTTTTCGGGATAGAGCATCTGTACCTTGGTTTTCCTTTCTTGCTTTTGTACAAAATGGTGAAATCAAATGGAAGGAGCTTCAAAACTAATCGCTGCTGCTTGTCAGTTATGACCTGTTGATTGAGAAGACCATTGAGACTGCAATGGTCAATCTTGATAGAAAAATGCTTTCCCAACAAATAGTGTTTCCATTTTTGCGAAGCTAATACAAAAGCCAAAAGTTCTCGATCATAGGTAGATTTATAGCGATTAGAGAATGAGAAACCTTTACTAAAATAAGCAATGTGATAGTCAGATTGCATGAGGACAACACCCACACCAACTAAAGAAGCATCACCCTCAAATGTAAAGGCTTTGTGAAAATCTAGTGGCTCAAGTGTGGGAGTTGTAGTCAAAGCAGTCTTGAGCTTCTGAAAAGCCAATTCTACATTGATAGACCACTGAAAAGCATTCTTCTTAGTTAAATCAGTTAAAGCTCATGCAATCAACCCATAATACACAATGAAATGGAGATAATGGCCTGTTAGACCAAGAAAGCCCTGCAATTCTTTGACATTCTTTGGCATTGGCCAATCCAAAACAGTTTGAACCTTGTCAAGGTCAACCCCAACTCCATCTTGATAAACCACATGACCTAAGAAGTGAATTTGTGTTGGCCAAATAGACATTTCTTTTTGTTGGGATAAAAAGATTGGGTGCGCAATAGGGTAAGAGTTGTTTGTAGGTGGGTGATATGTTGTTTCAAAGTGGGGCTATAAACTAGGATGTCATCGAAAAAAATGAGAGTAAATTTTTGGAGATATGGTTAGAAAAGATCATTCATTACAGCTTGAAAGGTGGAGGGAGCATTGTTGAGACCAAAGGGTATGACTACAAATTCGTAGTGGGCCGAATGAGTACAAAAAGCAGTTTTATGGATATCAGGTGGGTTAACTCTTATTTGTTCGTATCCAGAGCGCAAATCTATTTTTGAGAAGCTACTCCATTGAGTTCATCGAAGAGCTCATCAATATTTGGGATAGGGTATTTATCAGGTACAGTCAATTATTTGAGGGCTCTGTAGTTTACACAAAGTCGCCACGAATTATCTTTTTTCTTAACTAACAATACTGGACTCGCAAAAGGACTGGTACTGGGTCTAATAAAACCTAAATCAAGAATTCAGCCACTTGTTCTTCAATTTCTGATTTTTGAAAAAATGGATAGCGGTAAGGGCGAATGTTGGGAGGTTTGGCATTGGGTGTCAATGGTATGGCATGTGAATGGATTCAAAAAGGAGGAAGGGTGTTTGGTTTGGTACAAACATATTTGAATTTTTGTAAAACTAAAGTTAATACAAGTGGTAGAGGAGGATGAACTTTTGGATCAACGAGCTTGGACATAGCTTGAAAGGAAGCAGTTGTTTGTTCTGTACTTGGGACGCCTTGTAATTTGTATTTCTTACTATTCAAATGGAAGATCATGAACATTTTGTTCCAATTTTCCTAGACAGTGTTTAGCGATGCTAACCACTTAATACCAAATCAGCTCCTCCAATAGAGAATGGATAATAGTCTTGAACAATTTCCAAACCAGACAATTTCATAGAAACTCCACAACAAATGTTGTTGCATATAATCACCTTCCCATTGCCAATTTGAAAGCGAAAAGGAGTGACAAGTTCCACTGGGATATTTAATTCTATAACCAGGGAAGACGCTATAAAGTTATGCGTTGACCCACTATTGAACAAGATAAGTACCTGTCATTTATTGATGCTCCCTTGCATTTTCATGGTGGCACCATTAGTTTTTCCCAAAGTCGCGTGAAAGGAGATTTCTACCATGTCTGACAGAGGAGCCTCTTCACCACTGTCAACATCAGGTGGGTCAATGGAGGTGTCGTGGTCCTCAGTGATCTCCAAAAGCGAAAACGTTGATGGCTTGCAATGATGCCGGGAGCAGATTTTCGTTGCATCTGAAGCATAAGCCTTTGACAAACTGATTTTGTCTTTCAGCATCCCACGAACGAGCTAGATTTGATTGGGTTAGTTGATGGCTTGCTGAGGGGTTCTCATATCCTCCTGATTGTGCCAAGGAGGGAGAAAATCATGAGTAGAAGAAAAAGTTTGCTTTGGTGATGTTTGATTGGTGGGTATGTTGGAAGGTGGCCAATTATGCCTTTTGGAATTATGGGTTGGGACAATTTTGGCCTCAAATTTTAATGCAAGGGACATAGCCCTATAAATTGATCGAGGCTTTTGTGTTCTCACATCTGCCTTTAAATTATCCTTTAAGCTACTAAAAAAACTCCAAGCAAACAATGTTTTGGCCAATTCTGAACACGGGCAGCTCGTTTGGCAAATTCTTGGCGATATTCTTGTACAGATCCAGTTTGGGAAATATTGCAAAGGTGCTCATCTGGAATTTGGAACTTAGGAGGACCATAATTTTCTTGTAGAGCTTTTGCCAATTCTTCCCAAATAAAGGATCGTGCGCTCATTGTTAATCCAAGAGAACAAGTCGAGAGCATCACCTTCCAAATACGTTGCAGCAATGTCAACCTTGATCTCATATGGTGTTTGATAATAGCGGAAGTCTTTTTCAGCCTTCAAAATCCATCCACAAGGGTCGCTGTCTTCGAATTTTAGAAATTCCATCTTCGTGTGTGGTCGACGTGTCTGACTTCAAAGCCCCCATGGATTGTCAACGTCGTCTTCCTCAGCTTCAGACCAAACAGATTTCTTTGGTCACATGGATGAAGATGAATTTCCTTGGCTTTACCTTTGTTTGACACACCGGGAATGGAATCAACTTGATGTGCAATACTAGCTACATCAGCTGCCAAAGTATCGATGGCTTCAAGTCGGGAAGCTAAGGAAGAAAGTTGCTGTGCTATGGGATCAATGTTTGTAGATGCGGGTTGATTGGTGGAAGGGTTTGGATTTGTAGGAACTTTGGTAGGTGGTTCAGGATTGGAAGCAGAAGCTCGAGTGCAAAACCCTATTGGATCTGGGTCTCTGATACCAAATTGATAGTTGCTGATAAATAAAAGAAGACAATTGATTGCGCTGGCATTAATTCCAATAACAATGTCCAGTGGCATTAGATTCCAGTTGCAGCGACAAAATGGAAAGAAGGGGAAGATAACACATTCAGTAGCTGTGTTTCGCCGGAGATGCTGAAGCATCGGTGGTTCCTAAAAAAGTTGCAACATTGATGGTTAGGATCTTGAAAAGAGTTTTGGATCAGAAAAAAGAGATTGCGTTTAGGGTTTTACAATTGTAAGTTGGCTTTAGTGGGATACGAAAGAGGTTAGGATTAAGGATTAAAACCTGACTCTTAAATCTAGTGCTATCTGAAAATAGAGGTAAAGGAGAAATAAAAAGAAGGGAAAGGATGTTTATAATTTTATGTAATTTCCCATAATGCATACATATATATGGACTCAAGGACTACAAGCGTACCAGGATTTTAGCAAAGGATATTGTCATTTTTTATAGTAGGATAATATTATGTTTTTAAAATACCCACATTTTTTATATAAAGAATACGGAATTTCATGTAAATATATATAATGATACTTCAAAATATAGAATATTTGTGGAAGATAAATTTTCATATATATGGTGTTGCTGCTTATGTGATTTGCTCAAAACTATTTTGCCTCAAACTATGGTTACTAACGTTGATTCAGTGTCCAGTTTTGTCAATTGTGTGACCCATATTTTTCTTTTTTCTTATGAACGTAGCAAATTTCCTGAGAGTTTGTACTTCCTTATGTCAGGGTTCAGCTCACACAGGTCCAGCTTTAACTCCTGCCGAAGTTTTGGTTGCCATTCACGATATCAGTCCTGAAAAAGATGGCCTGGCGCTAAAAAAGGCATGTATTACGATTGTATCTTAGTTTTGCAAATTTCTCTTTTTTAGAGTGAGTATTTCTCCTTGTCATATAGAAGATCCATGTTGAAGTCTCTCCAAAGTCTGCAAAATTTTTCCAAGTCCAAGTCTGGTCAAACCTGGATGGCCTAGTGATCTTGGGTTGGCCAGTGCTCGGACTAATTTTCTATGATTGGTTGGGATCCAAAAAAATTGTCAAGCCCAACCCAGTCAAATTGGACTTGGCTTGTTGACTTTGAGCTGGGTCCATGCTAGGGCTGATTTACCATTCCTAAAAGGTGCAACTAGAATTAAAAGTTGAAACAAATTACACTTGTTGACCAGGACCTTCTGATGCCAATTTCATTAAAATTTTGGTTTTTTTTCCATATGCATCCCACCCCCATCCCAAAACCCACAATTCTCTCCCTCCATGCACATACTTTTCTTTCTTCGATTCCTGGAATTAAAATTTCAACCATCTAAGTGTGTTGATAATTGAATTAGTTGCTGTATCAGTCATAATTACAGTAAATGAAATGTTTGCTTTCAAATACTTTCTTATCATAGATCATGAGTTCTGCATTCAAGTGATGGATGGTACCATCTTTTACTTGGCATGTACTTGGAATTAGGTATATTGGATTATTGTAATTCAGTCTTAACTGGAATAGTCTCATGTCTAGGATCTCCTGTCCGGACTCCTTTTCCAGTTTGGGTCTGAGATAGACTTATCCATGGGATTTCCTGACTGAAATGGGCTTCTGAGCGTGAATGTCCTAGGATTTAGACTATGCAAGTAAAGGTAGCAATGTTGAAACTCTGGCCCTAGGCAATTGTAGATGATAATCCTTGATATAATTAAAAAACTTGGCATTAGATAAATACTGTACATCTCTTCTCCTATCTGCCATGATATGCGGTTATGTCCCTTGTTTGAGAATTATGGGTCTGTCTATCAGGAAAGCAGAGCTAGAATGGGGGAAGATTTCCTTCCTTCTCTATTTATTATTGGAAACTAACAAGGGCTTATCAGAGAGAACCACTCGACCTCGTAGATCTAACTAAATTTTTTGTGAAATTACTGCTTGCTTTTTCCCTTTTCATTTCAATAAATAATACAGTTGCTGCAGTCTTGAAGGAGATAACTACTTAAATATAGTAACTTCCCCATGTAAATATCACACATGAGAGGCAGATAACTGACACATGGACTGCCACTAAGGCGCAACAGCACTACAACTAACATGACAGATGAGAGAAATGAAAGCGTGCCAGATTAAAATATCAATAATATCAAATAGACGCATTGATTCCAAATTCTGCAGCTGAGTTTATGGTTATGATAGTACGTTGGAAGGTTTTTGATGGATTTTAACTAAGATCATTCTACACTTCTTTATACTGCATTTAAAAGTAGTTTGACATCTCTTTCCTGTGTATTCAGATAACAGATGCATGTACAGCTTGTTTTGAACAACGAACAGTTTTCACACAGCAGGTCTTGGCAAAAGCCCTGAATCAAATGGTATGTAAATGTCATTAAGGGTGTGAGATTATGTTCTGCTTCAGTATTGTATTTTATTATTTCACATGTCAGGTTGATCAAACTCCTCTGCCATTACTGTTAATGAGAACAATCATTCAAGCAATTGATGCATTTCCTTCCCTGGTAATTTTAATTCTTCCATTGCTGTGTACTATATTTACCCTATTCATATATCTTGAAAATTAGTAAACAATTTTCGTCCCAGATTTCAGTAGTTAATTTTTATGCATGGTTAACTTTGACCTGTATGGTACTTGGTTAACAAATCAAACATTCGTAGGAGATAACCAAAATTTGCGATCTTTTGACTTACGAAAATTTCAAACTCATGGCTGGGAACTGAACTTGAACAGAGTTTTATCCATTAGTCAGTCTGCCCCATAAATAGATTGAAATGGTTATGGGACAATATTTTTAATTTTATTAGTCACTAGGAACAAATCCGTTTGTACCCAGTGAAAATTGTTCCTGTAAATTCTCAAACTCGGAGTTATTGTATTTTGCTAAATTATAGTTCATGGAATAAGAACAAGGTTCATCCTGTATTACAAATATCATAAAGGCCCAGTTGTGACCCTTACCTGTTTCCCTTTTTTGGCTGATTCTATAAATTGATGGGCCATTTACATCTGCATTTTTGTTCAACATTGCATAGAATACTTGGATCTTTTAGTTATTGCCTCTTTTCAATATTGACCGTAAAGTGCATAGAATACACTAAATACATTTTCTTCAGGTTGATTTTGTGATGGAGATACTTTCAAAACTTGTGAGCAGACAGGTTTGTTGTCAAATGTCGTTCTCTTAAAGGTTATTGGAGACTTTTTCAGTCTCTATGAACTTGGAGTTTACAACCTGTTTTGGGTTCAGGTGTGGAAAATGCCGAAGTTATGGGTTGGGTTCTTGAAATGCGTGTCTCAAACACGACCACATTCATTTCATGTATTGTTACAGGTGAGTTATGGATTGTTATGCCAGGAGGACTAGCTTTTTGCTTTCGTTCCATTGGTAGAAAGTCCTTATTATAATATGTTATGCTTGCAGTTACCCCCTCCACAGCTTGAAAGTGCTTTGACCAAACATGCTAACCTCAGAGGTTCCTTGGCTAGTTACGCAAGCCAACCGAGTATAAGAACTTCGATAGCTAGGTAAAGTTCTTGTGGGCCGTTACAACTCTACTTCCACAGTTTTGACAAATTAATCCAATCCATTTAGCCCAATGGATTAACTTGAAAATTAAAGGGCTTGGATTTTAAAAAACACCAATTCATTGTGAGTTTAAATTTGAAAAATTTTAGGAATGAGTTTAGATTATATAAAACTAAAAAAAAGAGTTACATACTTATATTCAATTCAATATTTATAAGTAACTTAGAATTATTTTGACTACCTACAATTGTTTTAACTATTATTTTAAATTAGTTAATGTTCATGTAAATATATTAATTAGATCTCGTTAAAACTTAATTTACTTAATTTTGTTTTGAATTATGACTATTGTTTATATTACTTTTGAAATTATATTTAAATTTTAAAACAATTTTATAGATTGTTTTTGTTTAATAATGATTAAATATTTATTTGTATTTTATATAAATGCAAATTTTTTTAAAAAAAGATATGAGTTTATAGGTTGAGTTTAAATTTGGAAATTTTATAATGGATTAAGTTGAGTTTGATAATTATGTCTATTTTATGAATCAGGTCTGATATAAGCTCAAATTTTTGGGTTGAACTTTAATTAGGCCGACTTAGCCAGCATAATTGGAAAATAAAAATAATAAAAAACTGTTTTTAAGCTAGTCATATTTGGCTGCCATCAACTGCCTATATAACTTTGGATTGTGAGTAGCATGAGCAAATTAGTGACGTGAACATGTAATCAATTACTCAATTTGCGTTGACTAAATCATTTTGATTGAGGACCAATGAACAGTAAGGGATAGTTTTCTGAGGAAAGTTCGGTTGCTTATATCTGTATGGTTACGTAGCCGTGATTTTGATTATATGATTAAGTTGCGTAAGATTAACTTTTACGACATATATTTAATTTAGCTTTAGTATAGTCACAATAAACTCTTTATCACACTTGGAAGGCTTTAGTTCCATGCTTTTAGAGTGCTCACACTTTGCCTTTATGGGCTCTGTTGAATTCGTTGCTTTTGCAGATCAACATTAGCAGTTCTTGGTCTTGCCGACGAGACACAAAAGCAGCAACCGCATGTTTCACCTGTATAATCCTCAGAGTCAAGTTTGTCAGCTCGAGGGACAAACCTCACCTGATAATTAGCCGTTGTAGGTCGGGAAATGAGTGTCTTTGTTGGGAGTTACAAGGTTGGTGCCGAAACTGACATAAGTTGGCTTGAAAGACATGAGTAGCTGTCTCCCGGTCACTCCACCGAAGTTTAAACAGATTCAGCTTTTAGTTATATGTCTTGTTTGTGGCAAAGGAAGTGCTTCCAATTGATTCATCCCACCACCCTTGGCCTTCAATCGGCTGTAGAGAATGTAGCATAGTTTTCTTTTTTATTTTCCTCCTTTCTCTTTTAGGGTAGTTATTATTTCTTGGAAATTTTGATCTTCAATTCCTACCTGCGATGGAGCTGTTCAGTGCTAGGTTGTCGCTGCAGAAAACAATGCATTGGTGAAGCCAATTATTGGTCCTCTTTTTAAGGTTGAGGGACCCTGTGGCCTTGAATGGACTGTTTTGTCGTACGACATATAATCATTTTATCAAAATGGCCAAAAGTATTTGTAATTTTTAGGTAGTAGTTCGGTCTTTATTGAGGATCATAAGGTTGCATTTCTTTTCTTCACGCAGGTTGACCAGTGAAGTGCCACATGTTTTATTTGCAGATTCTATCTGGAAACATAACAATGAAAAAGAGACAACTTGTTTTCAAACGGTTACAGAAAACAGACTTGCCCTACTCTTAGTGTCAGTTTCATCCTATGATCCCGTTCTTCCTTTTCTATGGAAACTAAGAAACAAATAAGGTAGACGTCATGATAATTTTGGTGAAAGTTAGAAATTAATTTTATATATTATAAGTGTCGCAGCGAGTACTTTTTGTATCATATAATAAAGATAAATAAGATCATATTTGAGATTGTAATTAATGAAATTTATAAATGAAAAACAAGCCATTATTATAAGGTAAATTTTGAAAAGAAACATTAAAGTGTTGAGTGTTTTCAAAACCGTAAATAATATTAGATAAAAGTAATAACTCCAAATGTCTTAACATTTTTAAGATCATGCTTTATAATGAAATATATCATCAAATGCGTCATATTGTAAAACAATCTAAAATAGCATAAACACACACGTCTGATCGGTCATCTTCTATAATCTGATGCAGGGACAGTAAATAGGTACTGCAATAACTAAATTGACAATCCATTTGGACTTCTCAAAACAAAAAGGGCAAACACAAAGTTATACTGACATTATATGTGCATCTAACAACAATCAGCTTGGATTCTCCAAATGCCTTCACTTTCTACACAATACTACAACGAATAAACTTAAGAAAATTTAAGAACAGTGTCACAATCGAAGGGGTGAATTTTCCTAATAACAGCATTCTATTTAGACTTCAGGAGTGCAATCGGCTTCAGTAGAATGGACTCTGAAATACCCAAAATAATATTCTACCACAGCAGAGCGTAAGAAATGACAGAAAGATCACAAAACTGGATACATTCTAACGAAGAACCTATAAACTCAAGAAAAGAAAACGAAACATAAAGAAAGATCAGAAAACTAAACATTAGAGCCGCCTTCCCAGTTGGAGGGTCATGGACTCCAAAAATATACCCCATAAACAAAAAGCTTAACCCTACAATAAAAAACTAATTTCATTCTGTGAAAGAATATTAAGCTATGCAATTTCTGCTAAATAAACACAAAAAGTTCAAAGACAAAAAAAAAAAGGTTAATTTCCTTGTCATACGTTTCCAAGCATCTTACAATGTAGTTTGGAGGGGAAGGTGCAGATGCCGCCGCACTATGCTTAGGTGTTGCCATTAAACAAGGATGGAAATGAAGCTGCAAAACCATAATTAAATATAAGCTAGGTAAGAGCATTTTCACCACAAGTTTGAAGCTAATTGTTTACAGAACAGACGTCAGACTCGACCTAAGCCTTGGCCATGAAAAGAAGACGACACATTGAATCACGAGTATAACCAAAGAGTTAGCGCTGGATGAACGGATCAGAACTTATTTATATTAAATCTACTCAAATGCTTTTTCTTGTTACTAAGAATCAACTCTAATCCCTATCAAAAGTACAATATTATATTTATGTACATTTAAGCGATTGCATTATCATATAGAAATTTGAGCATTATTTTCAAACAAAAAGTTTACAGACAGTACTAACTGAAATAATCTAAATTATTTAAGAGTGTCTTATATAGGGGAACAGAGAAACTCATGCAGTAGTTTTAACCTCTGAGAAAATTCAATATGGTAAATGGTGTTTTGGTCTATGGCTTTATTTATAGGTCATGTACTTAGGGCCATTGAGGTAAAAGTCAAAACGGAAGAAAATTTTGTTGCAGTAGGACAAAGAGGGGAAATCTTTGTTCTGATTTATTTTTGTTCTAACGAGCCTTAATGTTAAGCCAGCATTCCTCAATACATGTTTGAACCTTCCCACCTGGATTAAGTAAATAAAGGAGTTTCAACAAGTTGCTCAAGAAACATACCCTCTTCCCAACTTAGCAGCTAAATTTCCATTTGAAACATCATCAATTATCAGGATGAGCAACGTCAAAGTTCTTCTGAAGCAGCCAGTCTTTGGGATACAAAATTCCACGAGCGTCTAGATGGAGATGCCAGTTCATTATTCTGGAACAATTAAATGGTATACCTTCCATCTGACTTTCATCTTCTATCAATTGCTCTATGAATGTTGTCTCCTATATAAAACATAATTAACACGTTAAGACACTTAAACATCAACTTTGGTAACAAGCAACAATCAAGTTTAATGGAAAGGACATCAAGACGAGGCATGGTATGGAATATACTTGGAAACCCTCCTTCGCTGTATCCAACTGTCGGATTGGGTGCAAAAATGGACGCTGCCATCTCTTTGGGTCCCACAAGATAGTACTGTTAAATGCAAATCCTGACATATCAACATGAAACCTACGGAGCCTTTTACTTGCACTCTTCTCATTTGTGTGCCAGCCAATGACCTGACTTCCATTGCATACTGGACCTTCCAAAATAGCTTTATTCTTGCTTCGTTCAAGCATTGCAACAGGCCAGGTGCCAAAACGGCTATTATAAATGTATGACAGTTTTAGAACCTTGCAAATGGAGGCATTACAGTGGCAGAGAGCCAAGCATGATAACAATGATATGTTTAAAGCAAGTGAACAAATTACATAACTGAAGACAAGTTTTGCATAGTACCAAAACCAGGCACGTTAGGCCAAAAATTTTATTAACCAAAGGAAATCTGTATCCTAAGATGGAACTTATCAACTATCAGCTCTATAGTTTATTACCATTTCAAAAGCTCCTATCAGGTTGACCAAAACAGCAATCATAGTGATTGAATGGAATTCATGTGAAGGAAAAGATCCAAAAATGGACTTTTTGGTACTAAGCTAGTCTAAAATTCATGTTTACTCTGCCTTCCTTCTTACGTAAGAAATGTTTTTAGAGCAGGGCAGGGCATTTTGAAAATGAAATAGAAAAAAAGTAATTTCTCACAGGATCATCTTCATCACAGGCATAATAGCAAGAAGGATGACAACAATTTGAGACAAATTATTACAAGTCTTAAATAAAAATTAATAAAAGAACATTTATGCTAAAAACTCAAAAATAGATACCAGAGATCAGTGAGAATCACCAATTAATTGACTACTCATGGGAAAATTTCTAAATAAAAGCTGAATCCATAAGAGGTCAGCGAAATAACCCTTACATTCACATGAAGAGCAAAGCCTATTCTCGCAACAAATTCTTTAGACGAACTGATAAGAGAAACACATAGCGTCCACATCATATCCTTAAACAAAGCAATCCACAGACTTACTTGATTTCCCTTAAGCTCTCAAACAGCTCCAGTGAATATACATTATCATCGTCCGCAAAGTAAAGGACACCGTCCAATCGATGCCTCTCAACGTGCTCCAAAGCAACATTCCTCTGGTATACTCGGTCCTTTCCACTAGTCGAATTCTTCGAGCACACCAAATGTCTATACATTACTCCCGTTTTTCTCAGTATCTCTGCCGTCTCCATCGACGCCGCCTTCATTTCCACCACAATCCACAACAACGGAGGCCTCACTAGCCTCAAAACCTGTCCCAATCTATTCAAAAGATAAGCTTGCAGAGCTCGATTATACGTCGGCGTAACCACGATAATTTGTTTTCTCGGCAAAAAATCGAATCTCGAGGAATAATTCGCTTGCTTATCCTCCACCAGTTTCAGTGAGTTAACAGCCAAAGCGCCGTCCGCAACGCCGCCGCGATTGTCGTCTTCATTCAACCTCACGTCGGCGTGCGGCGGCTTGATCTCTAACGAGAAATCAGGGCGCGGGATATCGGAATTCACAGGGCCAAACGGGAAAATGCCTAACAAGAAGCCGAGAACGAAGAACGGCAAACACCTGTAGAAGAATCTACGAAATCCTCCTTTCTTCTTGGGAGGAAAAGCGGCGGAGATAAACCTGCGGAGAGAGGAATCACTGAAGCAGAGAAGCGACGACGGGGAAGAAGATGAATACTTGCTGCTGTTAGAGAAAAGCTTGTGAGAGGGCGAGCCAAGTGATAAAGGAGAGTTGACGGCGCCGTTAATGTGCGTGCCGTCATGATACGCCGGTGACAGAGCTCGACGGATGGACGCCATTAATTCAGTTAAAGAGTAATCACTCACATGATCGAATCCGGAACTTTGAGTTTAGTTACAGCAAAATGGAAGTAGTAGATTTTCGAGAAACGATTCCATTAAGTTCGATCGTAAGAGAACCGATGCCGATTTGGAACAAGAACTCGACTTAATCGGATATATGAAATTAAGCTTGAACTGAATCTTTGAATGTGAATTGGAGGAGATATTTTTGGCGAGAGAGAGAGAGATTTTTCATATCTTTTTTTTGGGGAGGGAACTGATAAGAACTAGCAGAGAGCAATTTGAGAATAGAGGCTGGAGGAGGAGGGGGGGAGGAGATGACGGACTATAGAGTTGGACTTGGAAGTGGAAGGAAGGGATAGACTACATTTTGTTGATTGAGAGAAAAGTGTGGTACGCCATTGACCAGTTAACACGTGGCAATTTGTTTAATAATTGATTCCCTTTTATTCTTTTGGTACTGTATTGCACATGGGAGAGGAGCATAAGAGTAAGCAATTTAATGATTTGGCAAGTACATAAAACACAATACATGCTTATGCTTTTACCGTATCTTACAAATCCACCTTTTCTGAGGTCAATACCAACACCGAGTCTTTTTTTTTTAATTACATTAAGTGTATCCCGGTTTAGTCGAACTAATCATAAGTCGAACTAATCATAAGCTCCTAAAACTTCACTCCAAGAATCTTAAAGGAGGTAAACCTGAAACTCAAAGATCCCTCAGATTCTTACGTAACCTATATACTTCTGTGCACAAAGAATCTTTACATACTTGATTGTTCAGCTGATGATTGATTACTGGTCTCCCTCTACTCAGCATCAGATTCTCATCAGCTCCAACTCCCACATTGTTGCTGAAAATAAGGCATCCGTAATTGATCCGATCAAAGAGCTTTGTCCAGGAAACTAAAAGATCATTAATAAGAACATTTCTTATTTCTCCTCCTTTGGCATGACTAGAACTCAAGACCTCCTAAAAAAGAGAGCCTTAAGTGAGAAGGTTAAACCATTTAAACCACTCCTACTTGTCCCTGAGTCATTTTACGTTAAAGCAAACGACAACGTTACACATTTTACTCCTTACCAACATAACATAATACAAGGCCACTTCTCCATTTGTTGACGATATGGCAACGGGGATAAAGAAAGGGAATAGATCTTCTGGTCTCGAAAGTCCATTCTCCTTGTTTCAAAAGCAATCTTATCCATCCATTGCAATAAGCATATCAAAATTGGATGGATGAAATTGCACAGGAACAGAGGGAATACGGTATTTGAGAACAGAAGATCTTGTTTCATAAAGAAAAATCTCCTCCATCATCAATTCTTGCAAGAGTTTACCCAATTAGCGCTTAGAAGTTCTAATGTTGACATGGATTACCAACTCTCCGCTGCTGGAACGGTTAACAGAGGTAAGTGTTTTGTTAGGTTGCATGCATCTTCTCTTTCCTATCTAATTGATGTTCTTCTAAGGCTTCTGCCATTTTCCTTATAGATCATGCCATCTTGAAGAAACGTTTCTCAGTTGGTTAGACATAGAACTGGGTGAGTCTTCTTTTATAAAACTTCGATTCAAGTTATTCTCTACACTTGTTTCATCGCACTATCCAGTTCTCTGTCTTCTAGAAATGTTATAATATGTATTATGATGTTTTTGCTGATGACCATCTTAAGTGTGTCGCAGGACATGGTGTTAGGAAATTAAACTATTTTCACACAATGAAAAACGTCAGTAAAACAACACAAAATTTGATAATGGAGTTCGAAAAAAAATTATGCCTATGTCTCCGAGGCTACTGTACACCTTTTTATTAGGGAGAAAAACAACACTTACAAGTGTTTACACTCAACACTCATCTCACTAGTGTTTACACACACTCTCAAACCCTTACCTCAATACACCCCAAAATTAGTCACAAATTTCTTTTACTATTAGTATTTCTCTTACTCACCAAAGGAGGAGAAAATAAAAAAAATATTTGTTTTCTAATTTTGGATAATTTTAAATGAAGGGGGAGGGGGTTTATTTATAGTTTTTAAGCCACCCTCCCTCACTTATTTCCAATATGGGAGTAAGTCCCTTACCTAACAATATCATCTATTTATCATAATCTGAACCCTAATAAATAAAGATATTAGGGTTTATAGATATATTTTCTATGCAAGTTCGAACATTATACTCGCACATTTGAATAACAATTTGTGTACCTTATCAGAAATTTGGAATTTTGCCCTAAAACAGTGTGACTAAGTGAATGATTATGCTTAGTTATTTTAATTGATTGTTAATCCTTCCTAAAATTTTAACTTTTCTCAGTAGATAATTTTCTTGATTGATTTACTTGAAGATAAGTGAACATGTAATTATGGAAAATTTTGATGTACATGTAGGATACATAAGTTTTACTTAAAATTTTTCTATCCATCTAAAAAATTTATGTTCATTCCATATTACATTTTCTTATATTTAACGTTTTAGGTAATTTTGGAGATATGTTGCTTTAAGAGTTTTTTTTTTCAAGGATTGAAGAGTTTTACAAGTCAAAATAAGAAAAACAATTCACATTTGGCTAAACAAAGGCATGTTGTAGCCCATATCCTTCTATAAATAGAAAAAGTTGGAGAGAAGAAAACATGTCCTTACACACAACCTTGTGCCAAGTTATATTCCCTTTTAAAAATTGATTTTAAAGTTGTAGTCTTATACATGAGCTAGTCAAAACTTGTGTTACATGGCAAAGAAGTTACAGTGGCTTACGTTGCTTGTGATATGATCGTATACTAAGTTATGTCTATAACAGAGCAACTTATTTAAAAATTGAAAAAAAAAACCTAGAAAATTAATCATGTTTTTAGTCTTCTTTCAAGTTTTTCAAGTTTCAAACTAGGTTTAGTAGTTAGGGGGAGGGAAAAACCCTAGGGTAACACGTTACATTCATCTTCAATTATGAAAGAGAGATGAAATCATCCCGTAAAACAAAGAACATCAACAGATTGAGATCACATTGGAAAACCTTTCTCTTATGGTTTCTTTGATTCTTTTTTTTTTTTTTGTATATTTTCAAAGGTTATGTATAGCTAAACTATATTAATATCTAGATTTAAGGAATCCTACTTTATTTTTTTATAGATTGATTTCAGCTATTCTATAAAAGAAATTATACTTATGAAATATCCCAACGTATTTTAAACTAGGTTGATGAAACAATACATTAATCTTAATGTTGTTTACATAAAAGCAAAAGTTCAACTCAAATCCTAATTTGCATGCATACATGTGAAAGAACTTATTTGTAGATGTATCTCAACATTAATATTAGGGTAAAATGGGGTAAAACTTTTTATGAGATTTCACATATTAATATATTCTTATATACTCTAATATGATAGATATATTAGTTATTCAATCGAAGAATAAGTAACTACACATTAAAAGATGAAAATTTGTTAAACTTAGAAATTTTCACCAGTCCAAGTTATAGAATCCTTAAATAACATAATCAGGAATACAAAGATCTAAGGGAATTTTTATCTAGATGTTACATCATTTCTTATTTCTTATCATTGATTACTTATTTTATTTTATTTTTAGTGGAATATTATTTTATGTTAGGGTATATTTTGGGTTAGGTTAAATCACATCACGATCTTCTTCATTGATTAAATAATTGTGAGATAGTCAAACGTAATGCTTACTAAATCTTTATATGAATAATACTCTACTTGTCATTACACTATTATAACATGATAGATCCACTTGTTTAGAGTTAATAGGATTAAAGTCTAGAAAACCACAATCAATTTTCCATAACCTCTCCTTTGTTTTTTATTTCAATCACCGCTCCCACCAAAATTGTCAGTTTTCATCTTTTAAAAACAAAGTCTATGTCTAGCATAACACTTTGTTTGACTAGCCAAACACCTTATTTCAAAAATTTTGCATAATTATTGTCTAGTAGGGGTTCAACTAGCAAATATTAGCTCGAAGTGTCTTTTAAAAGTTATAGAAATGTTTCTCAAATTTTCAAATTCATTTGGATTACCTTGATTCAACAGTCTTATTAAAACTTATGAATCAAAATATTGAAGAGTGTTTAATAATGACAACATTCACAAATTATTTTACCAAATTATCTTATTTGAATTCAATATTAGCTCTTATTGTCTTCTTATGAATATAGATATTTCTCTTAAATTTTTGTAAATTCTCAAATCATTTCAATCAAATATTTCAATCAAAGTTTATAATTAAAACATAAAGTTTCAATAACATATTGGACTGGCATACCTTTTTATCACATTCTCTTCTTTGAGTTTAATTAATTACGTATAAACATCATCTTAATAATTACGCGATTTCATAATCCATTCAAACTCCTAAAACACAACAATTCAATCATCAAGTCATAGCTAAAAAATATTATAACTAAAATCATGAAGCATAGGAATGAAAACTAGAAAAATTTATGGTTTCCATACATAATACAAAATATTAAAGACTTATAACAAAATTTTGAATTAAATATATGGTAAGTGCCAATTACCATGGCTGAACTACTAAGTTAAAAGTAATTAATTAATTCTTGCTATTAATTATTTAGAAGACTCAACTAAAATAGATCTTTCATAGTCAAGTTTCTTTATTTCATTAAAGTTAACTTGATAGGTAAATGAATCAAAGCACTCACATCATTAACAACAGTCATGATATATTCAGCTGCAATGCTTATAATTCCCATGCTATGACTTAATCAAGGAACTTTACGGTTAAACTTTTTTTTTACGCTAGTAAACAAATATTTCAACTTCACAAAAATGTCTAAGTGCCTCAACTTTATGCTTGGGAATTTTGGCTAAATGTCTGCTCACAGCATAGACGTTGACGGGCTAGTCCTGAAAGTCCTAGTTTCCCTAAACATGTGTACGTATGGTTTTGACTAAATTTGCCATTAGTTATTTTACAGGACTTTTTTAGTCTAATTCTTCATTTGGGTAGCACTTAAGGATGAGAGGTATGTTTGATTTAGAATAAATATTTCTATTCAATATTGTACATAAATCAATCACTTACTATGAGGGGCATTAAAGAAAGATTTGGAAAGAAAAGAAGAAGATGTAATTGACAATGTGAAGAGAAAACAAAAATCTATCAAGAAAATAATAATTATATAGTTTAAGTTATTAATATGAGCTATTGCAAGAGATTGATTGGAGTGATTGCAAAAATCAATTATATTACCTAATTTATCATCATTTAATATTTCTAGCCTAGATTTGTGTAAAGATGTTAATTTCTTTCCCCAAATAGTTCACTTGTAAAGTTTATATAATTGTTGTTCATTATAATAAATATAAAGAGAGAATCGTCATGGTATCAAAGCCTATGTTCTAAAACCCATAGAATTTTTGATAAAATATTAGAGAGAAAGAAGAGCTTGAAGATAATGAAGAAACCTATAGCTATGATAGAACAACTCGAAGAAGAGAAGTTTATCCTCGTAGAACAAACATCTAAAACATCAAAAGTGCTAAATTAGACTCAAACCCAGTATCAAACAATGAGCCATGAGTCAATAGCACATATTGACATCAAGTTGGAGGGCACTAATTATGTGTTATAGTCCCAGGTTGTCGAGATGTATATCTCAGGCAAAGAAAATTTGGGACATACAAATAGGGACCTTCTGTAACCCTAGGTTATAAATTTTGATTTTAAAAAATGGATAACTAAGAATACAATAGTGAATGGATGATTGATTAACTCTATGGATACAAGATTGATCAACAATTTTATTAGAATTCTAATGGCGAAAGTGGCATGGGATAATATTTTTTTGGAATTTGAATAATGATTGAATTAACCATAGCAAAGCTATCTTAACATTACAATGAGTTCACCATAAATAAATTAGAAAACCAAAAACAAATCAAATTAAAAACATATATGAAATTAAACAGTAGGTATTACAAATTCCATCTAGTCTTCATTCCTATGGATAAAACGTGTTGATCAGATTTAGCTATCATAAGGGCTAGAATCTAATTGATGGTGTCATCAGTTAAGTTGAAATTCTTAAGTTCCTCATTTATGTAGATCCTCTTGTTTCTTTCCTTCCATATAGAGTAAATAGCGGTTGTGAAGGCAGTTTTGTACATTAGGGTGTCATGTAACCTTTGATGGGTAGTACAGATTATTTAGTTTAGAGATGATGTCTAGTCATAATTGAGATAGGCATCAAACAACAAATGTAAAACTTTGCTCCAAACCACTATGGAGTATCTACATTAAAAGAATAAGTGTTCCTTATTCTCTTTAGACTCGTTACAAAGATCGCATTTTGGGTCATAAGTTTGAAACCACATGCTTTTAGTATAGATCATGTTCTTTATAACCAGCTAAGTGAAAAGAGAAGGTTTTTCATTGAGGGATCGTTTCCAAATGAAATTGAACCCAGGAACATTCCTTTCACCTTCCTACAAAGCCTTATAATAAGGTTTGTTAGTAAAAATGTCTAAGGCATCTAAGACCCAAGTAATTGAATCCTAACTATGGCTATAATTAATATGGGGGAGAAAACCCACTAGTAGATTGAACCCTTTGAAGTTGCACTCCCATTGCATATGATTCATTAAAGAAGAAGCTTTTGAGTTGAGAGGAATCCTGTTCATAAGCTTGGATAATTCAATCCTTTGTATTAAAGGACTATGATTTGTCCAATTATCAAACCACTCTTAAATATTCTCTCCATTACCTTACACATGCTTAATCAAAGAAAAAATCACTTGTCTCAAGTTCAACATTTTCAAGAAGAACTAAGAGTACTCCTTTAACATAGACAACTACCAAAAGCTTTCAGTTCTGATATATGTTTTATGTAGGCATTTTACCCAAATAGCATGTTTATCATACAATAGCCTCTATATCCTTTCACATAGAAACAATTTTTGCATAAGAGAAACAGAGATAATCCCCAAGCCACGTTTCTTTTTAGGGATATTCACCTCACTCCATTTGACTTTAGCTGTTTTAGAGTTCTCAAAATTCCCAATCCATAAGAAAGCTTTCATGATCCCATCAATTAGCTTGATTACTTTCTTAGGTAGAATAATATGAGATATCCAATAGACATAAAGTGTCTAAGGGCAGAAATTATTAGAGTAACCCATGCAGCAAGTGATAGTAATATATTATGTCAAGCATCAATTTGACCTTTGATCCTTTCCATGAGTGAAATACAATCTGAATACCTTGGCTTTGCATACGAAATAGGAACTCCCAAGTATCTATGTAACACCCCACTCCCGCATGACCCGAACCCGACATCGACGGTGATATCCAAGTCCGTGCCCCGCGAGGCGGCGTGCTACATCACTCAGTCAAAACTCAGTATAATCTTTTTTTTTCCTTTGACACATACGCCCATACATTCACATCACATATTATGCTGAAAACAATTTGCATAACGAATCAATGGCCTCAGGGCCCTTTTCATAAACACAATTTATTCTAATATGTTAACTTTACAAATTGTCCAATTCAGTTATACAAACATTCAGAAAAACTAAAATACACTAATGCAGA
>JANIHY010000209.1:24516674-24531753 GCA_027479065.1 Erythroxylum brevipes
TTGTTATATAGTCACATGGATCCTGGCTTTCGGGAAGGTCCCGGAACAAAAATTTTTGTTTTCCGCACCGTGGGCATATGATGCTCACGCCGGGATTTTCCTACAGAAGCTACACACAATGTGGGAACATGAAACATATAAGAGAAATATGTTTCAAGCTATAAGGGTATCCAGATTGGTGGCATGAACTTAAGGTAATAAAAGCTGGGATGCAGGTGGAAGTGAAAATCTTGGATGAGCAGCCCATGTGACCAAACATTCTCAACTATCTCTTGTATCACAATATGAGTTGATTACCTCTACAAGTAAAGCAACAACTCAGACTAATTCAGATAATAATAAATGTGCTCTCTCTTCCTCAAAAGAGAATTATAATGACTAGATTATCGATTCAGGGGCAACTAACTATATGGTGTTCGAGCCTTGCAATTTTGTCGAGGAAACATATCCAAAATGTATGATCTTTATCAATGCTACCGATGTAACATATCCAGTGACAAGGGCTAGAACAGTTTCTCCCTCCCCTTCTTTTTCTTTACCAAATACATTATTAGGTCCATCACTCTCTAATAAATCGTTATCTATAGCCTAAACAACTGAGGAACTGAATTGTTATGCATTAATGTACCTTAGGTTTTGTTTGTTTCAGGATATTTTCACTAGGAAGATCATCGGTCATGGTATTAAAAAGGAGGGGTTGTATTACATGGATGATTTCAGTTATCACAAGGCAAATAGTGAGCATCATATTGGGGCTAAAGAAAGTCAGATCCTATTATGGCATAATTGATTGGGGCATCCCTCATTTTTTTATTTGATACATTTATTTCTAGGTTTATTTTCAAATTTTGAATAAGTCAAATTTAAAGTACAAAGATTGTATTCAGGCTAAGAGTCATCGTGTGCCTTATTTATTAAGCCTCAAAAGAAGTGAAGTTCCTTCTTCAATTATGCCTTATAATGCTTGGGGCCCTACCTCTATTTGTACTTCTTTTGGTGTTAAATGGTTTATGACTTTTGTAGAAGATTGTACACGAATGACACAACTCTATCTGATTAAGAATAAGCATGAGGTGTTTGGAATTTTTCAATTATTTCATATTATGATTAGAACACAATTCTATACTAAACTTCAAATTTTGTAATCTTATAATGGTGGAGAATATGACAATAAACAAATGCAAGAATATTTTCAGATATATGGTTCGCATCTTGAGACAACTTATTCTCAGAAACCATAACAAATGGCATTGTTGATTGAACAAATATATCCTGGAAATAATTAGAGCACTTTTAACTGATGCCTATGTCCCCAAAAAATATTGGAAAGATGCATTAGTTACAGTTGTTTACTTGCTAAATCAAATGTCATCGCGAGTTTTAAACTTCAAAACTCCCTTTCAAGTTTTTGCTCATCATATGACATTGCCTTTTGTTATAATTCTTCCATCGAGAAAGTTCAATTGTGTTATGTAGGTTCACCTTCACACTCAACCTTTGTGATGTTTGTTACCTTTTTTTAGGTTGTATGGTACATAAGAAGAGGTATCAGTGTTATGATTCTACTGCTAAATGACTTTATACAAACATGGATGTCACTCTTCTACAATTTGAGAAATTTTCTCTCAACACAACCTTCCCAATCCTCTCTTTAGGGGGAGATGATAAGTGAAGAGCATAATTAGACAAACTGGTTGGGCTTTAAAAAAGAAATATCAACTTCTATTTCATACATGAAAAAATCATCTATGAAAATTTTAGTTGAGGTTCAACGAATGACAACCAATAATGAAGAAGAAATTGAGAATGCTAAGAATGTTACAATTAGAAAGTGGAGAAGAAACATTAGCAAATTAGGGAAAAGAGAATACAGAGATCGAAAGTGAGCAACTCCCACCTTTCCAATTAGTACCACAGACCAATCAATCTCCTGAGAATGTTCTTGAGGTACAATCGCTAAAATCTTCTCAAAATAATTCCTTAGATAATTCTGTTAGATATAAATTACCTTCTAGATATAATCGAGGGAAGCCTCTAAATTATTACTCTCTTGATCACGAAGAGAAAAAGTCACAATGACTAGTTGCTAACCATGTCTCAACTTAGAGATTATCATAAGCTCTTAAAGCGTTTGTACATAAACTATCCCCAGAGAATGCTCCTAAAATGGTGAGTGAAGCTATGAACAATAAAAATGGGCCCAAGCAATAGATGAAGAGATGAAAGCATTGGAGAAAAATGATACATGTAAACTTATACCATTACCAAAGGGAAGGAAAACTGTGGGATGCAAATGGGTTTTCTCTGTCAAACAAAATCAAACAAAAGGTGGATGGGTTAGTTGAAAGATATAAAGCGAGACTTGTTGCAAAAGGATACACTCAAACGTATAGAATAGACTAGCAAAAAACCTTTTCACCCATGAAAAAATTAAATACTATAAGAGTATTGCTCTCTCTTGCTACAAACCTATACTGGGGCCACTACATCAATTTGATGTTAAAAATTCCTTTCTCCATAAAGACCTAGAGGAAGAGGTATACATGGACATTCCATCTAGTTTTAATACTTCTTCATCAGTGAAGGTAGTTTGTGAGCTACAAAGAGCATTATGAAATAGTTATCTAGAGCATGGTTTAGCCATTTCAGCCTTGTAATGAGAAAATATGGTTACAAACAAAGCAATTCAAATCATACTCTATTCTCAAAAAGCTTTAATTATCTATGTTAATGATATGATAGTTAAAGGAAATGACAAGGAGGAAATCTCTAGCCTGCAAAAGTTCTTAGCAACTAAATTTGAAATGAAAAATCTTAGAGGGTTAAAGTACTTTCTGGGTATTGAAGTAGCTAGTTCAAAATAAGGCATATTCTTGTCACAAAGAAAATATGTACTTTATTTATTATCCAAAATAGGAATACTTGATTGTAGACCTGTTGATACTCTGATAGTTCAAAGTCATAGTTTGGGGGAATTTTTGTATCAAACACCTACAAACAAAGAGAGGTATTCGCTTCTTGTGGGAAAGTTAATCTACTTATCTCACACACGACTTGACGTTGCTTATGCAATGAGCTTGATAAGTCAATGCATGCACTACCCTAATGAAGATCATATCAGTGTTGTGGTTTGAATTTTACGACACCTAAAGTCATCTCTAGGCAGAGGACTCTTGTTTAAGAAAAAACCATCAATTACATATTAATGGCTATACATATGCAGACTGGGTAGGGAATATTACCAATAGAAAATCTACATCAGGGTATTTCACATTCGTAAGGGGGCAATTTGGTCATTTGGAGGAGTAAAAAATAGAAGGTGGTTACACTATCTAATTTAGGGGCATGACTAAAGGAATCTATGAGCTTCTTTGGTTAAAGAGGTTATTGGAGGAAATTTGATATGCATCTAAATCTGTAATGAATTTGTTTTGTGATAACAAGGTAGCTATAGCAATTGCACACATCCAATCCAACATGACCAAACCAAACATGTTGAGGTGGATCAATATTTCATCAAGCGAAAACTTGAGGAAAAAATTGTACAATTACCATTTGTTAACTCAAAAGATCAATTAGTAGTACTAAAGTTATCCCTAGAAAAGAATTCTACAATTCATTTGACAAGTTGGGCATCGAAGTTATCTATACACAAATTTGAGAGGGAGTGTTAACGTGAGTTGTTGCAAGAGATTGATTAGAGTGATTGCAAGAATCAATTAGTCAATAAAAAAATATTCAAGTTAATTTATCATTATTCAACATTTCTAGGCTAGAATTGTGTAAAGTGGTTAATTTCCTTTCCTTCCTAAAATAGTTCCTTGTAATTGTTGTTCATTATACTAAATATAAAGAGAGAATATATTCTTTTCATTATCAGCTTGACTAGAGATTTCTCATAAAATTTTCTCTTCTATTCTTTCAAAAACATTTATTAAAATATAATTCTAAGAGTGAAACAATCCACTCAAAACAAGCTTTAATATTCTAGAGATTTTACATACTATTTTAAGCACACTTGCAATTTATTTATTAAGTATGAGAGGTTTTTGTATCAAATGAGGGGGACAAGGTAGGACCCCTCATTTCAATCAACAATGCAAATTAGTAAGGAATGATCTAAGGATTAAGGATCAAGTTCAAGTCAATAGGGCATGAATATATATTAATTTCCTTTCCAGCTAGCAATAATAATTTCTTTCTTTTTTTAATTTTTGGTTTTACTCGAATTTGAACTTTAGTTGAGGAAAAAGTATTCTTTTTTTCTTTCATTAAGCCATGAAATTTAATGATATTTCTATAAAATTTGGCAGAATGACCTAATATTAGCAATTCCAAGTAACTCTAAAGAAGTTAATGAATTTTAACTCCTGATTCCTTTTAGCGAAAGACTATAAATTAATTATTGCAGCTTTATTCAAATAATTAATTTAACTATTTAACAGATACATAAATAGTGGATAAATAAATTAAAATTAAAATTCGCTTCGCTATAATGCTTAAATAATTAAGACAAATCAAGCGAGTGTTTGTAACTAGGGCTCCTCCATCAAACAACACAAGCATAGTTGCTAAAGCCCACAGAGTGATCGTGGGCTTACATGCTACGTTCTTATTGGTTTTGCCGATATTGGTTGAAATGGAATAAAAAATATACGACTTTGTCGAGCATACGGTTAAAATTGACTTTACTATTTGGCACAAACGTTTCCACTCCAACGCCTTTGGTTCTGGTCACCATAAACATATAAGCAACAAGACCATTTCAAAATTCTAAATGCCATTCCCTGCTCTAAGACGGATGTGAAACATAGAAATGGGACACAGCTAAGCCGGTGTTTGATTACATATTCAATGCACGCACGAAGCTAGCTAGGCTAGAGTGGCACAGGGTATCTGTCAACACAATCAAGCCATGGATTGTTAGAAGGCTTCCTCGTACGTTTCATGGACTTCCAAACCAGGCTATTGCACTTGAACCCTGATCCGAAAGCCAGCTGCCAAACCCTGTCACCTCTCTTCACCCTCTCTTTAGCTTCCAAGTAGGCCAACTCGTACCATATACTGCTACTAGAAGTGTTACCATATCTGCGAAGCGTCATTCTTGAGGCCTCCATGTTCTTCTCGCTGAGTTCAAGGTTTCTTTGCAGCTGGTCAAGCACCGTCTTGCTCGCTGCATGGACGCAGAAATGCTCGAAAGCAAGTTTGTAGTCTGGAATGTATGGTTTTGAGGAGGAAGATGGTTGGGAGGCTGATCGAGTGCTGTTGCCAAATAAATGCCTCCATACTAAGGTTGCAAAGAAGAGGAGCTGCTCAGAGAAGGGTAGAACTAGAGGTCCCAGTGTGGTGATGTTGGTTTTTAGTGCATCGCCTCCTATCTCCATTAGATCTTTGCTCACCTTTAGTCCCTTGAATCTTTCTTCATCTTCTTCCTGGTAGACACACCTGCGGATATTGAAAATTACTAGCCATCAGGCATTAAGATTGGACATTTATTATTTAGTTAAAGCATACTTTACGACCTACGTTGTTGTCTTTGGTAATAACAAGTTTCGAGAGTAACAAGTTAAATGATTAAACGGAAACCTTATTCAGAAGGCAAATTATTTATTCGATCCTTTACTTCATTTTCTTTTCTTTTTGGGATCTGAACACTCGTTCTTGAGTTAAGACGACAAAAATCTACACCAACCACATCCCACTGGTAGCCGAAATCTTAACTCACTTGTCGGTGGATCCCACTTAAGCTTAAACTCATTGACATGCGGTCATTAAATGTTCCTCCAATTATCCTAACTGTCGCCCAGCTCTATGGACCCACCTCGGTTTCCATTTTCTTCAATCTCAACTCGCTCTGTATATGTACTTACTAGTTACTACTCATCCAATTGTTGTTATGGCACATCTGTTTCTTTCTTATTACCAGTTAATGAACTCGGCTAGTATCCAATGTAAAATCTTCCATCAAAATTAATGAAAACCATTAGAAACTTTTACTCTTTTAGGCTAGTTTTGATGTCAACACAACGGTTAAAACACAGGAAAAAAAGTAATGCAAATAAAGCCAAACCTGAAACTGCGATCGTCAGCTCCTTTATGGGTCCGGACAATATGTTCAAGCCTGTACTTGGCACGAGGGTAGTCACGACGCCGGTTTGACAAGAGAACTGCGGAGCAACCCATCCTAAAGAAGCAATTAGGAATGAGCATGGACCGATCTCGACCGGGGTACCAGTTGTAGCCCACCATCTCGGTGCTGACCACTACTGCATAATTGTTGGGGTTGGCCTGGAGCATGTCTCGTGCCAGGTCCACAGCGATAATCCCTGCACTACACCCCATTCCACCAAGATTGTAGCTCAAGATGTTACCTCTCATCTTGTAGTGGTTTATGATCATGGCCGAGAGTGAGGGGGTCGGGTTAAAGATGCTGCAGTTAACCACTAGGACCCCAACGTCCTTGGGTCGGACCCTGGTTTTCTCGAAGAGCTCGTCAAGTGCTCCAAACATTACTGTGGAGGCCTCTGCACGACCCTCTTTCATGGTTGCACAGTTCTCTTGTGACATCACCGCTTTTGGAATGTAAGTTTCGTCTCCTAGGCCTGATGATTGTAATATTCTCTTCTGGAATTCTAAAGTCGCCTCATCAAACTTGCCTGATCTTCGAGCTAGCTCGATGAATTGATCTCTGCTCACCTGAATTCCATATAACAAATCTTCTTAGCTTCTGGGCAATATTTTATATGATAAACCAAGTTTATCATTACTTCCCTACCATCAAAACCAGTGTAACGGTTCATATTACTAACCATCTTTATTTTTGTGCAAGGGTCTGAATTGCGTTTAACTTTTTGTAAACAACTATGTCAAATCACTTGTAATTCAGCTAAGTGCCACTTGTACCATAATGGTTCAAAATTGTGATAACATACATCACAAAATCCTCTGTCTAATATTACCCGATCTTATTCTGTTTAATAAAATCTCAACCATTTCTTTTGTAAAATTTATATAAACAAATGACTGAGATTTATTTGATACAATAAAATATCATAATAATAGACAAAAGATCTGAACATATCCGTCCTAATTTAACCCCTTTGACATCAAATACAGGACGAAGATTTTAGGCAGGATCGGGATATCGAGCAATTTCATTGTGCGAGTCTAAACCACGTTATCCATTCAAGATTTGCAGCTGTGATCTTGGTCATTTCCAAGACTATTAAAATATTCCAAGTAATTTACATGTCAACAGAAGAACCATTTGTCCAAACTTGTTTAACTTTTTAATACAACAGCAACATGGACATCAGCTTATTAAAAGACTTTAAAAATTCTTCTCTCTGAAACATAAAACTGCACAAAAAGTTCATACGGTTGCATGGTGATCAGGAAGATTTACCTTGAGATCGTCATGAGGCCGATAGCAAGCGAAATCGATGAGATAAATTGGCCTTGGACGAGACATGAAATAAACAGAAACTGTGAACACAAAAACTCCAAAAGAAGCAAGCACGGTAGCAAGATCATAGCGAGCATCTTCCCACATCTTTTTCCAGAGCTCTTCTCTACTGAGACTCCCCACTTCGGCACTAAACACGAGCACCAAAACGGGTATGGTAGCCAAGTAAATGGCATGATTGATAAGGTAATGGTAACCCAATTTGACGTACTTCAAGTTCACCGATTGGAGAAAGTCCGGTAACCTTCTGCTGACCCTCACAGAGAACGTTTGAGAACCAGCATTAGGACCTGAAGACTCTATCCCACGGTTCACAATCTCGGTGGACAAGAGATCTCTTTCACTAGCCATGTTGATCAAAAGGTCCTTTGATATGGATAATAACAATGATTTAAGGACAAGGATTTACACAGATTATATACACACAACACAACTAGGTGTAGCTGTACTTGGACAAATAGTTTTAATAATAATGAAAGGAGGTGGGTGGAGAGAAGTTAATGTAGGCAACTACCTTCAGCTGGTGTGTAGTTGAAATGCTATCGACTGCCATAACTTCTTCAATAAATAAGAGAGAGTCTGATCAATTCAAACTCCAAAGCGGTGATTTCATTTCTTTTTTGTTCACTCGACAGCGGATAAAAAAGGGATAATGATTTCAATTCTTAGGATGTTACTTGTCATATTAAATTATGATCAATTCAAAGAAAGAAAGCAATATTACAGGGAGTGGTTGATGGTCACAGTTATTGGCCTTGATCACATACATGTGTTGAAACTAAAGACGTGTTGCGGCGGCCAGAAGCTTTATAGTTTATCTACCACCCAGCTCAGCCATACTTACTTATGGACAACAAGTAAGCCATTACTTGGTATTGAGACTAAGATCATCGTCATCATGATGACATAAAGAAGAAGCAGAAGGCAACTATTACTGTGTCCTCCCATGCGGCTGCTATGTTTGACAGACTATCACCATTTTTCTAAGCAAAGGTTACTCTTCCATGACAATTAGGATATGTATTCCATTGCAGAAAATGGTAGACTTGGCACCTCACTTAATATAAACAACACTTTGACAAATGAAGAGCCAGTTCTGTGTTAAAAGTCCACTTAGGCAGTTGTGGACCCTTAGGCTTACGAAAGGGGGATGAAATCTTCTGTCCTGTTAACATGGTCTTACTATGTTCTATATCATCTCATACACACATTTTTTTAAGTCTCACACAAATATATGGATAAGATAATATAGAACAGAGTAAAAATAGGTTAATCGGAACAGGGGATCTGTCCCTTACCAGGTCCTAATTCGATTCCCATACTTGGAAGTCTGTATTAGTGCATAACAGTCAAAACGGATATAATCTTGAATGGCCTGCCGATATACACAAGTTGCTAATCAAAATCAAGATTATGATAGGTGAGAGTAAATGATTGTACTGTGCTCAACGAGACTTTCAAGCCAATCCATTATTAGCAGTGGCATTGTGGAACCATATCATACGTTTCATGGGCCAAATTGTTCAATTGCTTGGCGCAGATGAAACGCATCTTTTGATTTTTGCATCCTGTAAGTGTCTATGTGGGCACAAGACATAGCTCTTACAAAGCCCCACATATAAAGGTCTGACTAAAAGAAAAGTCAAAACTAGAAGAATGGGGCTGCTGGATGTAGTTGCGCCTATTTATGAATATGAATTGACAATGACAAAAGTCATTACCATATCCACTTCTTTGGCTAATGTTCAAAGTTTAACAAAATCTTTACTTGATGAGTACAAGGACTTGAGCTACAGCCGTTTAGATGATCATATAATGTCACTTAAGTGCCTTTAGTGCACAGGAGGATTATACTCACTGTCAGTGAAGTTAAGAATTGCCTTTAGTGCAGAGGTTAAGGAGGATTAAAACGCAAAAATATACTAATGAAATTAATTAGTCTCTCAGATGCAGGCATATAGGCACTGTGAAACACCCCGTACAATTTCTGCTGCTGGGTCACTGGTCACCAACCTTTCCAGTGAATTGCCAACTTTCTATAGTGAGTGAAGACAGTAGGCCTATTATCTAGTTCTGCGCCATATCAGAATCTTACATAAAAGGCTTGCAAATTTTCTATCTATGGTGATGATATAAAGAGCCAACTCTGAATATAGATCATCAAACCAAAGAGTCATTTATGAATCGCCGATACAGATAGAAAGAAGCATGCAAGTGGCAAGTATTCGAGATATAGTCCAAGCAATTCAATATCCCAAGTTGTAGTGCTTGAAAGCCAAACAACTCAATCTGAGGCTTAAATCGCAAACCAGAGTCGATCTAATTGTAAACCTCACTATTTCAGTCGTTTCTCTTTTAGTTTTTCCTTTTCCAGCATAAAGAAGCTAAACTCTGTTATATTAATGTAACCACTTGTATCCACACAAAAAAAAAAAGGATTTAAATTTCATTGACCACCTGACACTAATGTCCTTCCTATTTAGAAAGGGCAAGCTGCCTTTTTTAGTTGGGCTTTACATCCCATATTACCAATGTCAAATATCTCATGATATTCTGCATTCACTGCAGACGGTTCCACCATGTCGGCTGAAGGATGATACGGAAGCAACTTAACATGCATGTTAAATGGTAGATTGGTGCCATTCATTACCGAAGTGGATAATAGCAATCATGGTAAAGATCATTAAGAACCGTGTATTCAGCAATCCATACCCTTCAACTCTTCAGCATAAAAGAATGTCTCATATCGACTCTTTAGCTGTTTATGTATGTAACTTAACGTTAAAGCATAAGGACTTCATAAATCTATATTCCTATACAAGTTTTGAACTTTGTGATTTTTCTTCGACTCATCATGAATGAAAAACAACTGAGCAAGTCCAAAAACAAGAACTAGCTACCTTTCATCCACACAGCAATTCTTAAGACTTCTGGCTTTTCATTCACATTCCGACATCATAATGTCAAGCAGAATGATCTACATCGTGTTTAGCGATCAATGACATAGTATTGCTATTTCTAGATCAGCCTGCTGATTGGAAAACGACCATAAATTATCAGTATAGTCTACTTCAATCCAAAAGAATCTGCTGGAGCTTTTTCACTTCGAATGAAGTATAAGCTGTCCTGAAGTTAAATTATAGAAACAAAGGCAAACAATGATATGTGTATGATCTCGAGTGTGTATCAATCTCCTCATACACACTGCCAATGTTCCATAATTCATCTCCATTGTAGCAATATGAAGAATTATACAAAGACTCAATCATGTCCCCATGCTAAATGTGTCTGATCTCTTGATGCAGCACTATTCTTAAATGTATCGCCAATTTCTCTAATCTCCATCTCATCATCTCCAAGCAAAGCATCATCCACACAATCCATTGTCCCCTCATGCTCAAATTGCAAACTGATCTTTTCTTTGGCACTATCATCATATGTGTCAAAAAAATCACTGAAAGTCTCAATCTTCTTCTTCTTTCCTCGATAACCAACCAGGCTCAGGAGTTTTTCCTTCCAAAGGACCAAAGGGCATTTCTCAATTAGTTCTTGATCATCATAAGCTTCATTTAAGAACACACTAAACCTCTTCCCCCTCTCGGAGACATAGAAAATCCCAAAGTGCTTTAAAAGAAGTCTCATCAATTTTTGTGGCATTTTAAATTCCTGCCGGAAGTGAGTAAGGTGATCAGTTACCAGTCTCTTCTCAATTGTAAAACTAAGCAATTCGTGAATGATTGCAACAGCCCTCTTATCAAATTCCCTTGAACCTGCTGTCAACCCACTTGCATCTGCATATGGTGACAAATATGACAACTTTTGAAAGTGTTCAATTTTGCCTCCGATTCTGTACACCTTTTTGAAATTAGGTGGGAACTTCAAGGGAAATGCCAATGAAAGCAATCCTGGTCTATGCTTACTGCTGTCAGTCAAGCCCAATACCTTCTTCTCCAACTCTGTGATTGCCCAAGAAGGGTTCCATGAAACAAGTTCCAAACACTCTTGTCCATCCCGAGATCTAACAACCCTGAATAGCTCCGGATAGCTACTCACCCATTTGCTTCTAAAATCAATAGACAGACCAAAATCTCTCCTGAAATTTGCAATCTTGTCAATCCTAAGCTGCCTATCCGTAGACATCATCAGCATTCTACAAACATGTTCAGCAGCTTTATCAGAGTGCTCAGCAAGTAATCTTTCTTCTTCTTCCAATAAATCCTCAGCTTCTTTTGCCATTCCGCACCATATCACTCCTCGTTGGTCTTTGTACAATTCAAACAGCTTTGGCATTCTCCTCAGGAGATCAACAACTTTATGGGGTTTTGGTAGATTGAACTGGCTCCTGTGTCGCTCAAGGTATTTTACTGGGATGATCATTTCAGGCTCCTTCCTCAAAATATCCATTAATGTCATCACTTTCGACGTTGCCTTCCACTTTTCTTTCACAATTTCAAGATCGTGAACCCTCTTGTTTGCACTCCTATCTTGAACCCGTTTACTCGTTGTCATCAATCTACTCTTTAGCCATCCCAAGAATAATCCTCTCTTCCTATTTCCTCTAATGGGCAATAAAGCGAACACCTGATCCCCATTTGTTTTACCCATCGAAAATACACCTTTAGCATTCCAGTTAGCCATTATTTAACGATTTCAGAGTCCAGAACTCTTCGAGAACAACAATTACCTCCGTCCCATTTCCAATTAAAACGAACAACGACAACAATTTCTAAGAAAAGTGGCAGGATCAAACGAGCAAATGCTATGCCGCAACAGACGAAAAATCAAAATGGCACGACGAATTCAGTTCTTCCGAACACTAGTTACTAGTGGGGGCCTCAATTCTTCCAACCGTTCGACAAATTGCCAACGAGAGATCTTCTTCGTGTCAACGGCAAACTTGCAACTCAAAACAAGCTGAGATTCGCAGGACCAATATCTTGAGAAGTTACTTAAGTTCCGTGGCTCCTAAAATAGAACCCAGCTTACGAGTTGGACAGGTTGTGTGACAACATCTCCAGAGAGTCCAAGCCCATCCCCCAAAAGAGTTTGAAATCCTCGTCCGTTGGAAATTAGCGCATCTAATAATTTGAATTACATTAAGGTTGTCCCCTTCCTTTGATGTAAAGCATTTTAGAAGTCACTTTCTAGGTGGTGTCAACTCGTAAATAAATAAAATGTTGCAAGTTGCTAGAGGGGGAGTTAAACTGTGTCTATTATTTTGTTTATAAACTAATAAATAATAATAACAATTTTGTATAAAATAATTTTAAAATAAATGCAGTAATAGAAAGAAACATAAAATTAATTTTAAAATAAATACCCATCAAAAAGAAAGATATTTGATCTCTTATAAATAAAAAAAAAGTAGTCCTCAATTTTTAAATTTTTAATATAGGATAATTTTGTTAAATAAATACTAATATAATACCAACATCAATTCCTAAAAGGTAAGCATTGAGGGTTGATGTCTGTTAAAGAAAAAAAAAAGACTTGTGTCTCAATTAGCATATCTAAAATTTATACTACAGTAGATCTTTGTTTATCCTTAATCTCTTATAAATAATCTATTTTACCAATCACTTTGACTGATATATAGGTTAAAAATCCGTGATATAGTTCCTGCAAAACTTATCGTTAAAAAATTCTACGAACCTATGAGTCACAGCGAAAAAGACTCTTCTTAATTCACTAATCTAAATAACGTCACATATCTTGGTGATGTGCTCCCCGTGTGCCTTATATTGAAGAATTTTTAATTTTATTAGCATCCCCTTTTCTTGACTCTTTGCAACAACATCAAAATGAGAAACATTAGATTCAAGGGTTGATGGATAGGAATTAATTTGATACTTTGGAATATATATTTTAGTTGTAACATTTACATTTTGACTCAATTTTTCTTTACTCTTCCTAATTGGAGAAAATCGTATTCAAAAGACCTGATCTTAAATTTTAAACTAATTTTTGAACAACATAATATGAGGTGTAACTAAAATTAATACTGCATTAATTAGTTACTATTTCGCTTGGTCATCATACAACTTTCTGTCAGACTTTTATTACGCCATGCCTTTTTTAGCCACGTTAGATGCATACCGTCAATATTTTATACATTCAGTGACACAAGCAATGACATCCTAAATATCGTCATGTCTAAAAGACTTAAAATGAATAATACGACAAGAAAGAGACATGTATCTTTACTAATGTTTTGAGGACTTCAACGTCAGCTATTTGACATGTTTTAACCATGAAACGGGTTGCCGAGTTTGCATGGGAAGAAGAAAAAGTTAAAAAACAGAGTAAATCTAAAAAGCCAGCAACCTAACACCAAGCATGTAGCAAACACTTTAACCACCTCCTCATTCTTTTGTTTACACCAGTCTTGCCTGACTCTTGGCAGCGTCTACGTTACATAGCGCGTCCACTTGCTTGCACCTCTTCTTCTAGAAATGCGGGGGTCTTCTTTGGGTTCTGGTCAACCCCCACAATTCCTTTTCATGAGTTCATGCGAACGGACAATTGTGTGTTTTTTAAGTGTTTTAAGGTTTTGCTTTTCATCATCGTTGAAATAGTCCTTCTTTGGATCTTAATGGTTACAGATTTAAACCATAGTCAACGAGGAATCCATGCACCCACTCGACGCACACTCTTAACTCTAGGTATTATTAAATGCAATTACGAGTTAATCATGCCTACTGCCTAATGCCTTTGTAATTACTACCCTCTCCTCTCCTGTGTTTCCCAAAGTTAGTTTTGAAATGATAAATTGTAGTCCACGACTTATAAACCTATAATGGCTTCAAGAGACAAGTTGGAGTAGCTCACTTAAGTCTCTTTCTTTCAGGAGGTCTTGAGTTTGAGTCATGCTAACGGAGGAAAAATAGGTATTATTTCTATTGATGATCCTCTAGCCCCTTGGGTACAACTCCTTGATCGGATCAATTACGGACATCTCGCTTCTAGCGGTAGTGTGGGAGTTGGAGCTACTCGGGAACCTGGGGGCTGATGGGAACCTGATGCTGAGCAAAGGGGAGGTCAGCGATCAATCATCAGCTAAACAATCAAGTATGTGAAGACTCCTTGTGCGCAGACGTGTACAGGCGACGTAGGAACCTGAGGGATCTTAGGGTTTCCAGGTTTACTCCCTCTAGGGCTCTTGGGGTGGAGTCTTAGGGGATTAGGATTAGTCCGACTAAGCTGGGATACCTAATGTAATTATAAAAAAAAAACATCACTGCCAGGCCGACAAGGTTGAAATTACTGTTGATATTGTGACTAGATATGTTGTGCCACACCATTCATTCGCAAAATCTACATGACATTCCTAGAAAATTCACATCGAATCTGACTTTTGGGATGCCTAAGATGCAGATGTCACATCGAATCTGACTTTCGGATGATGCCTAAGACGCAGATTTCACCTCGATTCTAACTTTGTGGGTGCCTAAGATGCAAGATACTTTATATCTCCAAGAAAGAGCCAAATACGAGAGATTTTTCCAATAAATAATATTTAGTTTAATTTAAAAAATAATGTTAAATAAAATCAATTTATTTTAATTTATAAAAATTTAATTAGTTTTAAAAAATTGGTTCATTAATTAATAAACC
>JANIHY010000209.1:24884666-24909734 GCA_027479065.1 Erythroxylum brevipes
GATAATCCTCTTCCTCTTAAGAGGTGGCTCCACCTCCTCTTCCTCCCCCTCTTCCGAACCCGCTCGGCCCGCACTCGTCGACACGATCGGCAATGATGTCGAAATGACAGGATGATTTTCAGTGGACTGCGGGGCCAGCAACATTATAGAATGATCTGGCTCCATTGGCCGAGCGGCGCCTTCACTGGCCTCTGCCTCCTTCCTCTGTTTCTTCCCTCTGGCCTGCCTTTTGGATTTAGGGGGAGGGGAGGACCCGGCAAAATTCTCAATCCTTGCCATGGTTGCACAGTAATAAAAACAAGTTAGAAAGCAAAACCAATATTTACAAACACAACAAATAGTTCAACCACGAGGACTCAACTAGACGGGGCAGTTTCCTCTATTAGCCCGTTAATTCGCGGTGGGGGTTCGATTAGGAAGGAATCGGCGGAGGCCCTCCCGTGATATCCCAGAATGAGCCGAGCGAAGTCATATCGGTCGAGCCCCTTTATGCGATCGACCACCTGCCACTTCTCTCTAGTAAGAGATAGGCTCGCCGTGTCATTCCACCGCTTGGCTAAAGGGTACCTCCACGGTCGAGAATCGAAGGAAGATCCTGGGGACTTCACAAAAAAGTATTCGTCAGCCAAGAAATAACTTTTGCAGCCGTTCTGGCCGGGTGGTATCAGGCATCCCTATACTGCAAATGAGGAATCCTGGCCCCAGAGCTCGAACTCTGATTCATCCTCAAAAAATGGCGCAGGATCCCAACCGAAGGCAAACAGCCAAACTGATGGCACAGCAAGGCCAGACCGTTAATGAACCTCCAGCCGTTCGGAGGAATCTGACTTGGCATTAATTGGTAATCAGCGCACTCCTCGTCAACAATCGGGTCATATGAAAGCCTCATACCACCGACCGAGAAAAACTATCGGAAACAGCAAAATATCTGCTCAAGTTGCTGTAGATTTGCTTGTTCCCCAAGGCCAACCTAGGCCCCCAGGACATAGGGACATTATTCCTGACAATTGACCGTTTCAGATCCGCCGTGGTCATCTTCGATTTATCTCTCGGTGGCTCCTTCACCACCAACCCATCTTTTCGTTCTCTCGTCGAGATTTCTTCAATTCCTCCTATCATACTTCTAGAACTAGCCGTCGACATGCTTACTAAGAAGAAAACCTTTGAAAAAAGTTTAGAGGAGGAGACGAGGGAAAGGGATGTACCTATTAGTGATTTGAGGTTGGAAAATCGGACGACGGTTGAAAGAAATTTTCGGAAACTGTAAGCAAGAAAGAGCAAGTAAAAGCAGAGTGAAAGCAAGAAAACGAAACAAACGTGAAGAAAACCCACAGTCTGTTGATCCTGAGTACTTATAGAAGACTAGTTGAACGACCGATCCAACCCATGCCCAAAACATGGAGAAAATCCAACTCGAGCTCAGACACGTGGCTGAATCTGAGCTGAGGTGAATTAGGGTTATTGGGAATCCGGAGCGACGCAGCAGTTGAAAGGACGTACGTGACAGCTGCACAACGGTTGCAAATTTTGAATTTGTCAGAAGCAAGCGCTGTCAGTAATTATCACATTAGGTGCCTTCATGCGTTCCGCGATGACGCTCACCCGATCTATCCCAATGCGGGACATCACTCAACAAGCACCGACGCAAACCGATCGAAACACCCGACTGATCGATCCCAATGCAAACAATCACGCGCTATATCTTAATGCCCGACCGATCGATCCCAATGCGAACAATCACGCGTTATATCTTAATGCCCGACCGATCGAGCCTATTACGAGCTACCTTACGGACGAGCTACAAGACCCTTACATACTCCTTCGACCCTTCTCTTTGCTCAGACTCGAGGAGTAGGGGGACTTATGGTCAGGTCGGTCGTGCTGGGCCCGAACCAAGACATAACGACCCAAGGGCCGATCAGTCCGTCTTTCGAGGATTGGTATCACGCCTATCGGTTACGCCAGGCCTAGGTCCAGTCCACGATCTCTTTGGCCCATTCACAGGTGGAAGTCTCCCATGCATACGTAAAGACTTAAACCTAGCTTCTGCTCCATATATAAGGTATAACTATGCCATAATAGAGGTACGTGATCATAAACCTAGTTTCTCTGCTCACAAACGATCCTACCCAGACAAAGAACTGACTTGAGCGTCAGAGGGGCTTATTGGGAAACAACCCCCGACGTGCCTTTCTCTATTTTGCAGGAACCTTCAAGCTAGAGCTCTCGGGAGAAGCAACAAGCTCCATGGATCCAAACGGTAACATGCAGCCTCGCCAGAACCAGGCAGAACCACAATGTATACAACATCAACAAGTGTTCTTTCATGAAACATATATATGATTTGAGAAAGCTGAAAAATGTATGTAGTTGTATGCATCAAGTTAGAGCTTTTACAAAATGTAATAATGTTTTGTACAACCCTTTAATTAATTTGCCCTAAATACAGAAAGTGAGATTATAGTAGTCCATTTCTAGCACGTGGATGCCCATCCAATTGTATTTACATTGTCACTATGTTTTAAGACATAAATTCACGATAATATATTGTTAAGACTATGGTGGGTTTTTTAATTTAATTGGCCACCTAATTAGCGATGACAAGCAATTTTCATGCATGCAAAGTGTTACTACATGACCACCGTTGTTATGAGTAGTACCTATACCCTTCCCATCATTTACATCAACATGCAAACATTTTTCCAGCAACATATAACATGCAACGTGCAGCATATGTCTCGATAGCATCAATGGTATTTATCAAAAGCAATATTGTCATATTTATCGCCACATGTTCTTTTCATGTTTTCAATCATTAATTGAGGCTTATTTGTCAGATACATGCTTACTTTATGCGGTGACAACCATGTGATTTTTCATTTCATATGCATGTTATTGACAATTTTATCATAGTAATTGCTGGGAATTAAATGATGTTTGGTTTCTCAGCTAGCTACTAATTGTTGTGTCACCAAAGATATCAAAGAGTTGGGGATTATGGTTGCTACTTTGTTGTAAGATTCATTGTTTCCCTCATTTTTTCTTAAAAAATTTATCCACGGTATGGTTAAATTTTCTTTATTCTGGCTTTCCAAGTTCCTATTCATGAATGGCAAAGGCAAGTTACTGATTGTTGTCAGTATATCATGAAACATAAAAGCTTCTATTTGGTGTTTATGTGATAATTGACTTAGTGGAATGTCATAAGGGTCGATATAGGTGTGCGGAGGGATTTCTAAGAGTGAGAATAGTGCAAAAGATTCTTCTTCATGAGTGGTATTGTCTATGGACGGCTTGTCCTCAAAGTTTGGTGGAGAACTACAAACTACAAGCACTTCTTCTTCAATGTCATTTTCCACAAAAGGTGAAACGTCATGTGAAGCAATTTCATCATCAATGGATGCAACACAATCTATACTAGAGTTTACATGCTTAACATCATCAACAGATAAAGGCGTATAATCATTTTTTTACCTCATCTTCCAAATGGAAGTCAATGGCTTCTTCATTGGAAGACTCCAATGGTTCCTCCTCTTTTGCTTCATGTTGCATTGCTTCTTCAATATGTTCTTCGTCAAAGGACTCCAACCATTCAGTTTCTTCCAAGGATTCTACATTTTCGATCACTCCTTCCTTTTCAAAGGTTTGCCCCAAATATTCAGCCTCCTCTCAAATTGCTCTATCAATTTCTTGAACCTCTTCAATTGTGATAGGTTGAAGATTAGGACATTCAAATTCAAAGTGTCTAAAACCCCAATATTTAGGACATCTCATGTGTTCATAGGGCTGAAATTATTTGTAAGATTGCTTTAAATAATCAGCCTTTAGCTCTCTATGACCATAGTTTTCATGTTCATACTCATAGGGCTCATATTCATAATAATCTTCTTCATAACAATAGTAGTCATCATCGTAAGTTCGGTTTACCTTAAGGACTCAAGAATCCAAACTATAAATTACTTCATCTTCTTCCTTTATCCTTCTCCTTTTTTCTTCCTCAATATTCCATGCCTCAAGTTGATGGCGCAGTTCTCTCTGCCTCCTTCTTTCTTCAATATCATGAAGAGTCATGGTGCAGACTCAAAACAAATCAGACCAGTTTAAGGAGAAAACTTATTTCCCAAAGTAAACGACTGTAAAATAAGCTCAAATTTAATAGAGAGGCTTATAACACATCAATGTACAACCCTGTAAAATATCTTCAAAAAATTCCAAGGGGAACCCGTTCAAATAGTCACAAACAAATTGGTAATACACAAAAAAAACTGGGCAGAATTCCAAAATTTGTTTAAAATAGTAAACGATCTCGTATTAACTTCAAAATTTGAGTCAAAAAAACGTCAATATCTGTAATACCACCCAGAAAAACAACAACAAAAAATTTGAACTAGATGTGTACGAACCGCTCAAAACAGATGAACTCGCCGATTCCGAACAAAATTCAAATTGTTAGGAAAACATCTTCAATCCCAAAGTCCTAGGTCATCAATTCATTTGTCTCTGATACCAAACTGATGGAGTGTGGTGATCTAAGATGGCTGGAAGTGATGGTTATGGTATTTAGGTATGATGGTTGAAGTTTTGTAAAAATTGGAATTTTTTGAGTACAAACAAATAGGAAGAATGTAAGGCAAAATTCGGACAAATGGCTTGGCATTTGGAGGTGATTCTTGAAGAAAAATTGTAGAACAAGATGTGGGCTACAACTTTGGTAAGGAATAGTGACAATATGATGTCTAGAAAAAAAAATTATGAATTTTCTTCACAGATAGGTTCTAGATTAGGAAAGTGTTGAAACTGCAGGCTCAATAGTTAGACAATTTCAAAGTGCATTTCTGGGCAAACTCCTGGGAATTTTGTGGTTGTTCTTAAGGCTAAATTGAATTTCAAGAAGTGAACTACAACATTGAAGAAGGAAGTTTTTCAATTGGATCAATGGTTTAGAAGTTATGATAGATTTAGTTTGGCTATGTCTGGAAAGGTGTGACAATGGAATTGAATAAGGAAATGAATGAAAAGGATAAGTGTTTTTGGAAACAAACAAAACCTATTAGTTTTTGGAAACTAACAAAACCTAAGGAAAGATAATAAATTGCAAAAGCAAATTCTCTCTTAATTTTTGATGCATAATCGTCCATCTTAGAGAGATTACAAATGCATACATAAGGAAATGTAAGGCAAACTAAGGGTCTTGATGGATAACCACAAATTTGATTTCTCATCAGCCCATAATACTAACATTAAATATCATAAATAAGGAAATAAAACCTTCATAACTAGTATCATAAAGGCTGCAAATAAAAGGTCTCTTAAAGGAAATTAGATCAATGCATAAAAGGAAAGTAAATGAGCAATTAAAGGCTCTTATTCTTCTCATCACTTTAGCTAGGCTTGAGATTTTGGACTACAAAACCATGTCAAAGTGTACAGCAAAGACTCCCTTTGTTGGCTAAAATAACTCCTTCAAATGGTTGGTTTTGGGCTTCATAAATCAAGGCCTGGCAAACTCCAAAGGGCTTCAACAAGATTGGCAACTTCAAAATAAGATTGGGCTCTTCTTCAAGTTCTTCTTCTTCGACCATGCCTTCTTCATCACTACTTGTTGGATTGAAGCCCATATTAGTAACATCTTTTAATGCTTGGCTTGATGGACCTCCATCAAAATATTTCAAGCTCATGTAATTTGGTTGTACTCTAAACAATCTCCTATTCAAGAAGTAGTGCCATTGCTTTACAACTTTGATAATGGCTAAGAATTCCTTTTCGTAAGTTGAGAGTCTTGATGTTCGGGTGCCAACGCTTTACTTAAAAAGGCTATGAGATGTCAATATTTTTGGAGCATAACTTCAATTCCTTTCTAATACGCATCTACTTTAATGGTGAATGGACTTGAAAAATTAAGGACAACTAATATTGGAGTTGTAATCGATGTCTTTTTAAGATTTTTGAATGCTTATTGTTGTTCTTCCTTCCATTCCTGCCTTCTTACTGCTTGTTTCTTTATTAGTTCATTGAGAAGCCTGGCTACAATTCTATAATGCCTTATAAAATTCCTGTAGTACCTGGTTAAGCCTAAAAATCTCCTAAGCTCCTTTAAGGTTTATGGCTAAGGCTGGTGATGAATTGTAGCTACTTTCTGAACATTAGTGGATAGACCTTTGCAGATATAAAGTGTCCCAGATAATCCACTTATCTAGCTCCCAAAATACACTTGCTCCCTTTAATAGAAAGTTGTTGTTGATGTAGGATGTACAAGACCTGAAGTAGATGTTCTAGATGCTACTGGAAGTTGTCACTATAAACTAAAAGGTCCTTAAAGAAAACTAATAAAAATTTCCATATATAAGGTTTAAAGATTTCATTCATAAGACTTTGGAAAGTGCAGGGCGGATTAGTGAGTCCAAAAGGCATTACTAAAAACTCAAAATGTCCTTCTTGTATCCTAAATGCTATTCTAGGTATGTCTTCTTCTTTCATTTTAATATGATGATACCTAGATCTTAAATCTAATTTGAAATACCAACTAGACCCTCTTAATTCCTCTAATAACTCTTCGATCAATGAGATAGGAAATTTTCTTTTGATAATGCATTTATTTAGTTCCCTATAATCTATACATGTCCTCCAAGTATAGTACTTCTTCTTAACAAGTATTACTAGTGAAGCATAAGGACTGACACTCCTCCTAAAAACTGTTGCTCATTAGTTCCTATATAGATCTCTCAATAACGCCCTCCTGAATACCTATAAGGTCTTATGTGTAGTTTCTACTCTTTATTTGGGAGTAATGCTCTGATCATGGGTTCTTTTTTAGGGTAGTTGTTTAGGCTCCTTAAACACTTCACAAAACTTAGTTAATAATCCTTCTAATTCTTCCCTGGTGTTAGATTTATCATCCAACATAAGTTATTGCATATGAAACTCAATTAAATACCATAAATGTGATATATAAAGAGTTCCCTTTCTTGAAGTTTCCATCAACTTGTTGAAACCTTTACTTGAGATCATTTTAGCCTTCGCCTCATGGTTAATTGTTAACTTCACAATTTTACCTTAGCATTTGAATTCCATGGTGCTCTCTTTGAAGTTGCACAGTATGTAGTTAAGGTTTCCTGGCCATTGAACTCCTAAAACCATGTTGCATCCTTCCAATCTAAGGATTAATTCTTAGATTGTGAATTCAAGTCCCTATATCCTCCAAGTGAAATTCTAACATATATAACTACAACTAAACTTTAGACCTCCTCCCATAGTATTATTCAAGGGTGATATCTCTACCACTTCTACATTTCCTGTCTTAATCACCTTTTCATCCAAGAAATTATGAGTGCTCTCGCTATCAATCAAGATGTATAAAGGCTTCTTTTGGTGAGTTCCTATGAGTCTCATATGTTCATACTCCCCGTGGTCTTTTGACCCTAACATAGCTTATAAGGATACGTGGGGATTTAATGTTGCTTCCTTATGTTCTTCATTCGCATTTCCTCTTTCAATTATTTCTTCTTCTTCGACTATGTATAAATGGAACTATCTTTTCTTACATTTATGCATTTGAGTTTTTTTTGTCACACCAAAAATATAATCCACTTAATCTCTTTTCATCAAACTCTCTGATGCTCACTGCTTTTGTTCCCTTTGAGTTCCTATTGTAAATAGGCTTAATAATGCTTCCCGAGTTCCTTAGAGTAGGAGTAATCTCACATCTAAACTAGGATTGATTTGGGCTACTGTTGGGTTCATATTTTGTACGTGGATAATGCTCCTCCCCCTATTCGGGAAAATGATTTAATTCCATTTTTCCTTAAATACATTGGTATGCTTGCAGCTACAATCGTTCCTACTTCCTCGCTAGTGTATAAGTTTGTTGAAGTGTTTAGGGATCCATCATTTTGATAGTGAGCTCTAGTTATGTTTGAGGCCTTTTAAAAAAATCAAATAGGTCCTTGGTAGTGACTGTTTATCGGAATATTTATCAAACTAAACATAATATGCTATCAATAATCCTTCTTACTTTAACTCCTTTAAGTTTGCAATGGAATCTTAAAAAACATCTTCATCGAATCTCTGCCATTAGATGGTTATGAACTCTTCCTACTTCAGCACTTCTTCTCCATTTATATTCTATATCATTAGTTGATACCACTCTTGCACTGATCCCTCTACATGCATAAATGTTATCGCCTCTATCATAAAAATTGTTCCCATCAGTAGACCTAACTCTTCACTCCCACCCCATCAAGTACAGGAAAGTCTACTTTGTTAAATCTAGTCAGCATTGTATAGTTTATACCTTTTATTGGGATTCTTGTTGCTACTTCCATAGTCCCCTTCCCCATTTTTTGCATAAGTTGCTGAAATATTGACTTTGTATCATTAATCTCCTTTTCTTGTTTGTTCGCTCTACTTTATCGTTCCATCATCAACCTTTCGTTTCTTATGTGTGTGAATCAATTAGATTCTTCATTCCTTCCTCCAAATGACACATGTTTGCTCCTTTTATGATTTCTATCATTACGACACTACCAAGGGTCGTCCGCTCTAATACCATTTGCTATGTTATTTCATTCACTCTACTAGCAAAAGGTTACAATAGAGTAATGAGATTTAGTTTTTGGAAAAGTGTCAAAATAAATAAAGAAAAATGGAGGAAGTAGAATAGTACATAAGGGATGAAAGAGATTGCATAATATACTTTAAAATTGCTAATAAATAGTATATATAGCCTTAATATTAGGAGGAGATACATAACATTTTTCATTGATATTGGGCTACACCAAGACTCCTCTTTAAGCCTTTTTTTGTTTACAGTGGTGATGGATGAGCTTTCTAAGATTATTCAAAGGGATGTATCTTGATGTATGTTGTTTGTTAATGGCACTGTCTTAGTGGATGAGACAAAAGAGGATATCATATCAAGCTAGAACTTTAGAGAGATACGTTAAAGTCGAAGGGCTTTATTAAGACTGAGTACGTAGAATGTAAATTTTTGGAACATATGTAGATACTGATATGGAGCTAAAGATTAGTTTAAAAGTTATACAATAAAAGGAGTGATTTAAGTATCTAGGATCTATCATCCACAACAATGGAGAGATTGATGAAGCCATAGCTCACCATATCAAATCAGGGTGTTTTAAATGAAGAAGTGCATCAGGAGTTTTATGTGAAATGAAGACACCACTCAAGCCTAAAAGTAAATTCTATCCTTTAGTGATTAGGTTGACCATGCTCTATAGAGAGGAGTATTAAACCATCAAATAGGTGCATAATCATAAGCTAATGGTATCTGAGATGATGATGCTCTATTAGATGTGTAACCTTAATAGAAGGGATTAGGTTAGGAATGTAGTGGCAAGAGACCAATTATAGGTAAATGGAGAAGTGCATCAAGAGTATTACATGAAAAGAAGACGCCACTCGAGTCTAAAGGTAAATTCTATCCTTTAGTAATTAGGTTGACCATGCTCTATAGAGTAGAGTGTTGAACCATCAAATAGGTGCATAATCATAAGCTAATGGTGGCAGAGATGAGTATGCACCATTGGATGTGCAACCTTAATAGAAGGGATAAGGTTATGAATGTAGTGGTAAGAGACAACCTATAGGTGGCTAATATTATTGAAAATTTAAGAGAGACAAAGCTTTGGTGGTTTGGACATATAAAGAGGAGACATTCGGATACTCCTGTGAGAAGATGTGAGATGATTGTACTTAGAGACTGTAAAAAAAAAAAAAAAGGAAGGCCTAAGAAGAATTAGGGGAAGATGATCAAGAATTATATAGCTCTATTAGAATTTATCGAGGATATAACCCTCAATAGAAAATTTTGGCGTATTAGAATACAAATAAAGGATTTCATATAGAGAGATCATTGTCGTTCTCATAGGCCTTTTAAGTATTTTCCCCTTGTATTTAGCCTAAATATTTAAATATATAGTACTTACCTCTTAGTGATTTACCCTAAACATTTCCCTACTTAATTTTCTTGTAATGACTTGTTTGATTTATTCATTTACTTGTCATACATTTTTTCCTTTAAAGTATTTATTAAAATTTAAGTTTGATCCCAATTTTATATTATAATATTCAAATAAATCTTTCAAATCATAGTTTAAAATAAATAAAACAACTAAAATTTTTAAAAAAATCTATAAAATAAAACTACTTGTCCTCTAGACAAAACTCTCATAAATCAGCATTGGACGAATTTTTTTCCTAACTTTTAGTATTTGGGCCACTACTTTGTTTATGTTCAGATCATTCCTATATGGAAATCAAATGTTACATCAATTTTGTCCCCATCAAAGTACCTTTTAGTTTTTCAATTTCCTAACTAACAATGATGGTTTTTTGGAATTGGTTGAGGACGTTTGGAATCATAGAGTTACTAGATGTAAAGCTTAACAATTTATGATGAAACTTTTGATGCTGAGATATAGACTTAAACCATTTCTCAAGATTGGTCACTGCAATTCAGTTTCAATGATCCAGGATGCCAAGAGTGAGTTAAGGAAAGCTCAGGATGCTTGCTATCATAATCCTTACAATCTTGAGTTAAGCAATGTTGAGGTAAGACAACTGGAGATTTATAATAAAACATTACTAAATTGTAATTCCATACTGATGCAAAAAGCAAGATTATCTTGGTTGAAGGAGGGAGACTTCAATTCTAAGTGTTTTCATAATTAACTACTAGCAAGGAGAAACGCCAACAAAATCACTTGTTTACAAAATGATAATAGTTATTCAGTGATATATATGATCTGTATGGAAAATTTGATTTACAAATATTTTGAGAATCTGCTTGCAAAAACTAGTGCACTTGGAATCTCCAATATGCAAGATCTCATGAGGCTGATTGGATCTCCCATTTTACTAACTCAAGATTCAGTGTTGAAACTTCAACAACCTCCTTCATATCTTGAGGTTAAGAATGTTCTTTTCAGTCTGAACCCCAGAAAGGCTCTAGGGCTAAATGGATTTAATGCCTATTTTTCCCAAAGAACTTGTAATATCACTGGCAATCTTATTGTGGAATTAGTCTTGGAATTCTCGAATGTAAGGAAAATGCTTAGAGAAATCAATGCCACTCATATATTTCTTATTCCCAAATTTCCTAATGCAAATTGTCTTGATCAATTTAAATCTATTTAATGTTGCAATGTTGTATACAAAGTGATCTCTAAACTTCTGGCTAACAGATTGAAGGAATCTTTTAAATAATTCATCCATATTTCCCAAGGTGCCTTCATATTTGGAAGGAATACATCAGATAACATTCTCTTAGTTCAAGAAATGCTTAGAGACTATAATACTAGCAGATCAATAAAAAGGTGTGTAATCAAAGTTGACTTTTCCAAATCATTTGACATATTGCAATGGAATTTCATTACGCTCAACTTGGAATGGTTTGGATTTTCCAATTCTTTTATTAAATGGATTAATTATTGTATCTTAACTCCTTCTTAAAACATCCTGATTAATGGTTTTTCATCCAAGCAATTCAGAGGATCAATTGAAATAAGGCAAGGAGACCCTTTGTCTCCTTACTTTTTTCCATCTTAATGGAAATCCTTAACATAATCATAAGGATTAACATTTCAAGGGCTCCTGACTTCAGTTATCATTATAAGTGTAAGGATATGCTCCTAAGTCATTTGTGCTTTGTTGGTGATCTTTTAATGCTATGTGGGGCTAATCATAACTCTTGCATCATTCATTCCAATCTTATTGCAAGTTCTCTGGAATTTGTCTTAACTCTTTAAAGAGCTCAATCTACTTCTTACAACATATTATTGTTTTGGAAGTGCATAACTTGCCTTTCAAATATTTGGGAGTTCCTATTTCTTCTAAGAAATTGAGATATCATAATTGTCTTCTAATTTTGGAGAAATATAAGAAAAGTATTAATGCATGGAATAATAGAGCCCGCTCTTAAGCTGTCAGAGTTCAATTTATCTTATCAGTTTTAAACAATCTCCATCATCATTGGATTTTCCATTTGTTTTTGCCTAGAAAGATTATTAAGGATATTGAGAAATGCATCAGGAATTTCTTGTGGTCAAGAAAGTATGATAATCCAAAAGGAGCCATCATAAAATGGGAACAACTCTGCTTGAGAAAGCAAGAAGGTGGACTTAGTTTGATCTCAATTCATGTACCCCAAATAGCCCAGGTTGACAAGGGAATTTGGAGACTCTTTAACGACAAAGAATCTCTATTGAGTATATGAATCAATGAATTCTACATTAAGGATTCCAATTTGTCGCAGATTCTAGAAAAACAAGTTTACTCTTGGCCTCTCATTTACATCCTTAGAACAAGACAATTGTTGTATCCATTCATCATAATACAAGTGGGAAATAGGGAGAATACCTACTTCTGGTTTGATCATTGGTCCAACTAAAGCCCTTTTTAGCTATTTATCAACACTTTTTTGCTAGAATTCCAATTTATGCTTAAGTTCAAAAGGTTATTTCTCACAACACTTGGCATTTGTTTGAAAGAGGTGCTGAAAGACTCCTTAATTACTATCCTAAATACTAGCCAAACTGTTCTTATATAGATAAACCTATCTGAAACCTCAGCAGCAATGGTTCATTCACCAACTCCTCTTGTATTAAAGCTATCAGACCTCGTAATTCCCCCATATCATGGTAAAACATTGTATAGAAAAGAACTTTGATTCCTAAAGCTTCATTCACCACTTGGTTATCAGGAAAGAGAAGGCTGAAAACTTAAGACAGAATGATTAGTTCAAATGATTTGCTATGTGAGTTATGTTGGCTAGAAGCTAAATCAATTGATCATCTTTTCTTTAAATGTAATTTACATTGCATCCATTTCGGCTAGAATGCAACACACTGTGAATCTAAATTGTTTGGAGAATGATTGGGACAACATTCTGGTTTTGGCTGACAAACAATTTCAAAAGTTGGGAAAAGATCAAATGTGCCTTAATCACAGCCTAAACTGTTCAGTATATGTGATTTGCATAGAAAGGAACCAAAGGCTATTTCGTAAGAGAAATACTGGGAAGCATAACTTAGTAAACAGAATACGATGATGGATTAGAAAAATCCATTGAGATCATCAATTCACTGAAAAGCGAAGTCTACTTGCTACAGGAAGATGCAATCTTTAACTCATCTTGGATAAGGAAGATGCAATCTTTTAACTCATCTTGTATCCAGTGTTTCCATAGTTGACTTTGATGATTTCGCTGCTGTTAGACAGAGCCTTGTAATATCATTTTTGCTGTTCAAGCTATTAATGAATTCTTTATTTTTCAAAAAAATGAATTGAATAACCAATTTAGCTAGGGACAATAGAAAAACTTTACATTAAAAAGGGCCAAACTAACAAAATTTTAGTTAGTGACTTTGTGATGAATTAAAATTGTTATAAGAAAACATTAGTCAACACGTGTTTGAGATGCAGGGGTGTACATCAGTGATTGACCAATAGAGTTGTGCTTGACGAATTGTATTATCATGTAATCAAATTCTATCAGTTACATTCTGATTAAGAAAAAGAAAAGGAAAAAGGGAATGTAGCTAGAAATGAACAAAAAGAAAAGTTACAAAAATTCACAATGAACAACAGCTGCAAAAGATTGCCTAATGTAGTCTCCCCTGGCCTGACGGCCTACCAAAATGTAGCGGTGCTATCGACTTGTTACTGGTACAATTTCTTTCAACTTTCCATTCTCTAACCTCTTTTTTTTTTTTTCTCCCTTCCTGTTGTCCTTTTCCATTTCCCCCCCACTCGTTGCTTCAGACTACTACTTCCATTTCTTCCCATATACAGATACAAGAATGATTTTGGTAACCAAAAACTTCTGATGGAATTTTTCGTTTTAGGTTGACAAGTCCTATACCTCTCGTAGTGGTGGTTTGCGGTTCAATATATCACTACTCTGAGTAAGCCAGGCTGTGGTTCAGTGTAGTCAAGGCCCTCTTCTTCAAGTAGATATCGCTGCACAGCCACCGGAATTCTTGCTGGTGTACGGGAACCTCTAGTGTGATGCCCTGTTCCCACGCATATATAAACCTGCAGGCGCTGCTCTGCTGCCCGAGCTGTGCTCCTTAGAACACTCAGCTCATGCTTTAGAAAATGAATGGCTTCACTTACATGCAGCCCATGAAGGTCTATCATCCGTTCATGTCCTCTCCCATTTCCTTGAACCTCTAGACCTACTGGATTCCTGGAGAAAATTTTAATTTTACGCCCAACAGCATAATTAGCTTAAAGAGATCCAAACAATATAAAAAATTCTTGATGTCACACAAGAAATCACACAATAGAATCCAAATTTCTACTCCCTACAACATGTAAGCACTGCCATAATTTCAGTGACGGACAAAGTTCTGCAATTTCACTGCAGTCTTTTTGTTCATCTAGATACCATTAGCAGCTCAAACTTGCAAGAAAGCTGATTTTTGTTCGTCTAGATACCATTAACAGCTCAAACTTGCAAGAAAGCTGATTTTTGTTCATCTAGATACCATTAGCAGCTCACAATTCCCGTGCAAAAATATAAATATAAATATAAATAATCCAACCACAAATTCACTAGTTATTTTTCCCACAAAGCAGAATCTTCAAACTGCAACGAAGAAATTAATTTTCAAGTTGGACTCATCTTTCAGTCCTGGATAACATCAAAGAACAAGAAATAACAAACCTCTGGCGATAAATAGCTTCCTGGGCTTTTCCATGAGCTGCTTTCATATGCATATTATGCAGCTGCCCTTTTAAGCTCAACTCCTTGGCCAAGGCTTTATTGCCAATAAGGTATGCTTGCCGTGCCTATTTCAACAAATATACATCATGCATGCTCCATCAACAAGTTGAATTATGTTAGGCATCATATAAGCATCAAATAATGGATGATTGGAACAGACTCACATGCGGAGCTTGACTATCAGCATGTATAGTTCAGCTAAATTGCTGCATAATGCCCTTAAAAGGTAATGAACAAATCATAGTAGTATCTTCCCAGGAAAGTATCACCATGGTTAATGACTTGTCTGTTGGGTATCTAGACTGATAGGTACACACCATCACACTGTTCTAGATATTCCTATTTTTATCACGAGAAAATAGCTTGTGTCTCCATTCAGAGATCAGTGAAGTTTTATACATTAATCCAGCTTGAGTATGTTCCTGGACTGATGGGTATGCTGTTACACACTTTGTTCTAGATTTTGTTATCTTAATTAGAAGACACCAGCTTGTGTCCCCATTCAAAGATAAAGTAGAGTTTTTAAGCTAATCCAGCTTAAGTATGATAATAATAATCTAGCATAAGTAAGATAGAGATTTGTGCAAATCAAGCCACAAAAGACAACAAAACTAAAAGGCACTGGCCCCGTCACTGTACTTGAGTGCCATGCACCTCCACTACAAATTCACAATGTGAAAGCTCATTCGAGGTTTCAAGTTGAAGTCAAAGGTTCAAAAACAAAGTATAACAATCACAACCTATTAGAGGTTTCACCTGTTCAAAGTATGCATTGCGCAAGCGTGCATGATCACGAGCTTCTTCCCGCAGCTCAGAATACATATTTGCTGCCATCTCAAAAAAGTTAAAGCAGATATATGTCCAGAGGGCATCTGTCCCACAATTAAAAGGAGTATAAATGCAAGTAACTTTGTTGACTGAGGAATATTACCCACTGCTTCTCCTGTTTCAAGCCAGATAGGAGGTGCTCGAGATGAACCCCGATTTTGCGTTCTATCAGCATAAACACCTCTCCCATGGCCACTGTTATAAGCACTGGCTAAAACATGGGCACTTCTGCTGGAGCCAATGGTGGAATCAGAAGAACCATTTCTTTCATACTTCCAACCTCCAGAATCCTGAGATGCCAATTTCCTGACAGCTGAGGCAAAATCTCCGGAGCCCCTCGAGGGAAGTGAAGCACTGGACTTGAACAAAAGTATGCTATCTTTGTCTGAAGATCGATAAGGATTCCCAGTCTGCTGAATATCATCTCCAGTGTATTTTAAAGGACCATTCTGGCTGTTTGGCAGAGTAAGGGCAGGAAAGTCCAGCGCACTGAGATTAGGAGTTGACAAGGTCTTTGGGTTCATACTCTGATTGAAACCACCATCAACTTGAAGCTACAATTAAGGAAAATCGTTGCATGAATGTCTACATAGGAAGGCCAAAACACGTATTTTTGGGGACAAATTTAGTTACTTCAGAAGACATGGTAATTACCCAGTTCCAAAACCAATAACACACTCAGCCCCCTCCCTACACCAAAACATAGTGGAAAGCAAAATTGTGCAAAATTTTTGCGAAAAAAAAAAAAGAAAAGAATCATCAACAGCATTCCAAGGAACCATCTAGCTTATAAAAATGGAAGAAGCCATACTGAATGACCTCAAACTCTTAAGGACACAACACTTCCCTTAAAAATAAGGAAAAAGGCACATTATGCACAGCAGTTTAGGGGAAGCACAAACCAAATAGCATCACTACTTATCCCTACATAACTATAGAATATGCAGTAAAGTGGGTGCCTCCCAATTTGAAGGACACGATACAGAGTTTTGAAGCTTGAAATCCTAAAAAGAACACGCAGACTAAAATTGCTACAGAAAATAAATAGTTTATGCATCCTCACAAGTCTCAAGGAATTACCAATAATAGTAATTAGCTAAAAATTTTCAGGTAAGTTTTTAACATGTAACTAGGAAATGGAATTCAGAGATCACAAATGCCCTTTTAACAGCCTCAAGACTGTAAAGTAAAAGGAAGCATATTAAGTGAGTCTAAAGAGTAAATACAAAATTAAACAGAACTTTACTTCGAGCTGAGTGAGCATTTCAATGGTAAGATTTAAGTCACATCCATTTGCCAAATAAACTTCAGCAAGGCTTTCAGCAGCAAATCCTGGAAATTGTGATGTCAAGAACTCCATAGGATTCACATCCGTATCATCCAACGCTGCACTATCAGCTAAAAGATCATTCATCATCCCTTGCGTAACAGGATACCCAGCATATGCATTTAACTCCTCAGCATTGCCAAGAAGCTGATCGGTGTTAATAATTTGTTTGTCCCAAGGCTTCGTTGGCAAGGTCAAAAAATTCGTTGAAGCTGGGTCTTCCGCATAGGAAGTAGCATATCTCATCTTTTCGCCATAGCTGCTGCCATTTATATGGTGAGGAGAAGGTTGTTGCTGCTCTGTCAATACATATCCACTGCCTGAAGAAGCAGTAAAACTTGACATTTCAGTACCATCATGTAAAGACAAGCCCCCTAAAGAAAGCCCACCAAGTCCTTGAGACTCGTCTTCACCCACAACCTCAAAATCTGGTGTGATATCATCAGGGAGCTGGTGGCGCCAGTATTGATGAGCCTCATCATCAGATGCATTTGAAACAGATGACTCTGATCGATCAAGTACTGCTTTACCGATGGTTCCTGAAGGAGTAAACCTTGATGCTGCATCAGAAACATTCGAAGCACTTCCAGAAGGCAACCTCGGTGATCTGAGTGAAAAGGGAATGAACTCTGCTGCATTTGGATTCAAAGATGTTGCCTTGTTCAAACTGCTTAGCTTGGAATCGTTTGTTTCAGAACCTTTCTTTGACAAGCTCATTTCTTTACTCAAATGGACACAAAATAAGATTCTACATTCACAAAATAGACAGTGACACAGAGAATAACCTCGTTTTGAGGTAAGATTTATCCAAAACCTGCAGAAATGTTTCATTCAACAGCCACTAATCAGTAAACAGCCAAAAGGAATCATAATCCATGACATTTTTACGTGTACAAACTTGGCCCTTGCCGCAAAGGATCTCTAACAACCTTATCAGGAATTAACTGATACAACTCTCCCAAGATGCATCATACACAGCAAAGTGTAAAGTATAAACAAAAAGACAAAGAGATTAGTCCAGGGATGAAATTCCACTACTGAAGTCAGCGCAATATTCAAACATAAATACAATAGACGCGAGAGAGCCAACTGCCTATTATGCACATCCAAACAAAACAACTGAAGAATTACATCTACCACCAGAAAAAAAAAAAAAAGAAAGAAAGACAAGGTTGGGCAATTCTTCAATAAACTAGGCCAGTGAAAATTGCACCAAGTCATACAAAATTGCATATATCCAGCTCCATACTTCTAACAAATTAGCTCAACACAAGTGAAAATTAACTTCATTTTCTACAGAAACAGTAAGACCTTACATATGTAATAAAAGGGTAAACGAAGTATGTGTGTGTGTGTGAGAGAGAGAGAGAGAGATTCTTTACTGAAACCCTAAACAGTTCCATCAAAGACCCCGAATTTCGAACAAAATCAAACAAAAAACAACCGAAAAAGCAAAGCAGAACCTAAACCACAAGTTCACGTTTTCCCCAGAAATGATTTAAACAGATCTCGAGATTTCAACCTCAAAAATTAGAACTTTACATAAAATTACCATACCCCATAAAACAACCACCAAAGACACACAACCAAAAATCGCAGAAACAAGTCGAAAATTCAAAGGGGAGAAAAGGTAAAAGATCTAATCATCAAGAACACATACTATACCTTTACGAAACAAATAAAATGGATCCATTTGCTAAAGCAGATGAAGGAATAGAGAGATCGGATAAGAAAAAAGAGAGATTGAAACAGTGAAATCTAAGTAGAATACTAAAGCTTAAACTTTAATTGTTATTCTCGGGATTGGAACTTCGCTTCTCTCTATCTCTATCTAATGCGCTCTTTCTCTCTCTCTATCCGTCTCTATGTATCTATCAGCTTTCGATTTTTGAGGTCTCGCTGTTTCTTAATTCTAAAAATGTCTCCTATCTCTGCCTCTTGGTTTTGTTAGAAACTTCTTTTTGTCTTATTACAAAATAACCACGACCACAAGATTAATATATTTTAAATAAAAATAAAAATATATATATACATTTATATAAAGACTGACCGAACCCAACTCCTGGACACTCGATTTGACCTCTCTGTTTCTCTCTCTAAATTTCAACCGTCGGATGGAGCTATGATTCTTCCAGTGTTTATCTTAGTATATTATTAATTAAAAATAATTATTTAGTGATTTCCTCAGAAAGACGGCAGTGAATAATGCGATGAGGTGTTACTTTTGATACTCTACTCTAATTTCATTTTGACTTTATAGTGATTAATAAATAAGACGGCGTCATGTCAAGTTATTTTTTCCAATTAACTGGACTGCCACCGTGATGCCAGAACTGGAACCAGTTTTTGAGAACTTGGTTAACCCAACTGAAAATTCATGGAATTGGATCCGTGCTGTCGGATTGAAAGTGTTTCTTCGACTTCTGATAAGACTGATTTAATAATGGTGGGTTAACCAAAGTTCGACATTCTGAGCAGTGATATGGATACCATGTCGTACCGGCCAAAAAAATAGAACTGATACGACTATTAAAGTATCAGGTAAAAATTTTGGCTAGTGCCATCAGTACCGATATTTTTCGGACAACTTCGAAAAAATTCAAATTCTCTAGGGGACTAAATTGCAAAAATAGAAAGTTAAACCTAAAAAATTTACCTCCACCTCCTCGACCCTTCTGGAATATCTACATTCTTCTTCTCTCTTCTTCTCCTTGCCGCTGCTCCTCCCTCCTCGGATCTCGCTTACCGACGTCTCCTCGCCGTCGACGTGTTCTCCAGTCCTCCTCCTTCGTCTTCCTCCAATCTTATGATTAATGCATAATTTCAACAACTATGAATTATATGTGCACAATATTTTAATTTGTTTATATATTTAATTTATTTAAACAGAAAGTTTATTGATGATATAAAGTTAAAATTATCTTAATTGATAATAAAAACAGTAAATTGTATATAATAAGTCTATGTAATTCAAACCAAATGACTACAATAATCATATTGTTCTAGTGACCGTGGATGCTTTAAGGTGTTACCCCTCCCCTTCAATTGCTGAGTTATGTACTATATTAATGTATGCACTGTGGTTCGAAGCTCATTGACTTCATTGGTTGTCAACCGTCTACTACATATTGCTGTACTGGATGTGGAAGATTGCGAATAACATGTGTTCGCAAATGAACCTAACCCGAAAATCCTTCCACAACGGTCCTTACCACCTACTGCATCAAGATATGTCTGACTCTCGTCAACAACTTGTTCGTATTGAGATTATTACTTAATGTTTTCTTGTATTTGGTCCTATTAGGAGGCAATATTTATATTAGTAAGTGATAACTATTAAGAATTAATATTAAAACATAAATTTCACATACATTAAGTTCTCTATATCAGGTATTAACGAATGTCACATCGTCATGCTTATTAGTGTGAGTGTGCAAAAAAGGCTGATGGGGTGTAGACCCCATGCTCATAGACTTTTCTTACATAAGAATAAAATGTTATAAGTCAACTAGAATTTATAAAAATTTCGGTAGAGTTTTCTCTATTTTTATGATATTTATCCCTATTGAATAAAGAAATTTACTTAACAACATAGCTATATATGACACCAGACATTTATAACATTATTATTCTCCATAATACACATTTTCATTCCAAATTTCACACATCAATTTAAATTGATATATAGCAAAGTTAAAAATATCAGAATATAAATGTAAAGTGTAAATACTTACAAGTCTCTTTGCAAGCTCGTAGTGAGTAATAGATCCTCATGTATGTATAGGAGGACTCTCTCCCTCTGGTCCTCCACATCTGTTGGTAGAGTTATGCTCTGAAATTGACATTGCCTCAGGTGATGTCTAATACTGCTGCCAACGACTCCATATTTGCTCAAAAATATGAGGTTGTCGTACACCATCCTTATGTATTACACTAATAAAGTTATGATAACATGCACGTGCTCGTCTCTCCCATACTTTATGTATGACTGTGTCAAATTTAGAATTCTAAAAAAATTCTTTTTGAAATAAAAGAAAAAAAAAGTCGATAAATACTTATAATGTAATAATACGTATCTAAATAATGTATACAAATCAATTAAAAAAGAAAATAATTTTTTATTGTACCTCAAATTCTTGAAAGTAAAATATCTTTGTGGTCTGAGGGATATTCTTCTATACATAACTTTCAAGATAAATCTTCTCCTTAAATTTAAATGTCATGTTTCTATAGCACGATTCAGACGGAATTAACTTAATATAAAAATAAATAATTTTATACAATTTACAAAAATTTAATCCTATAACTTAATTATAAACATATAGTGTTTCATGTAATTTCACTTACAGATTATTAAAAATTATTAAGTAAGTTCTTTCATCAGGTTCCTCAGCTCCAAACCAGCGGCCATCTCCTTCATCCGCTATAAGGGTAGTGGATAATGTAAGAGTGGTGGATGGTCTAGCATTAAGAACATCAGGTAATGCGTCATCTACAACTGTAGTAGTTGAAGGGGGAGGAGGTGATTCAGCTGCAACTGCAGAGTGTGATGGTTCACCTTGACAGTAAGTACTTCTGAATCGTTTTCTGAACCTAGGTCGTATTATATCATGTTGTCTCTTTGGTGGCATATTTCAACCTGAAATTCATTTTTTATTGAATTTTCTAGAAATATGAAAATTTGAATTCAATATTTTACACAATATATTGAAAAGGAAATAAGGTGATTTGTTGAATATAATATTTAAGTACAATATTTGAATTAGAAGGTTAATAATTCTTATAGTCATAGAATAAGAACATTAACAGTCCACACTCAACAGTACACAACTTGACCCCTAATTAGTAGAGAGATTGTTTGACAAATTCTTACAGATACAACAGTAAATCAATTTTAAAGCTAAGTCCAGTTTATTGCATTGATAAATGACAATGATATAATTATTTTCTTAGATTTCAAGTGACATAAGAGTCGTTAAAGGTAAATGAGTCCCCAATGTATGGATTTCCGAGAAGGGTCCTTACATGTTCGAAGGCACCAATTGAAATAGTGATAGTTCTTTCCTCAAGTGTAAGATTTTTAACACCTTCTTGCAACAACGTTTCCACTATAACTAAACTTGTAGAGGATACAGTGAATGAGTTGTCAGATTTAGTATGGAAGATAAACTCTCCAGATGAACTGCCAGTACGAAATGATTTACCAAAAACACAATCAGTATAAAACTTAAATATTGTCAAATTAATAAACCGTTAAATGAACTAAATTTAGAGTAACATGCATAAGTGAATGTGTTGACAAAGTCTGTGGAATTGATGAATTTTCCAAAACAACCGATTTTATTAATCCTTTACAGACCGTTGTGACATCACTATCGCCTCCATAGGCATACATGTTATCTTCAAGATTCAAGGAAGCTTAAAACAACATGTAGTATATACCATCAAATGTGAATATATATAATAGCTTCATAAAAGGAAATAAGATGTACATAATAAGGGAAGTGACATTGTTCAGATGATACTAAACACCTTGAAACAGAAGATTGGCCATGGAAGGCAAACGACGATGAGTGTATGAAGTGGAGATTTTTTTTGCATTGTTTATTCTTTCAATACGGACAATTTTGCCACATTCTTCCCAACGGTATGAATTAGTACCATCCGAAACTAGTTGCCATATTGACATTTCTTGATTAATAATGTTAAGAGGTATATTCTGCAAATGTTGATTTAGAATAAAATGATGATATGTTCAACTCTAAGCTCGATAATAAGTGAAAGTAGTCCAGTTTAGCACTTATACATCTTCAATGTGCCTAATGATATGAATTAATATATCCACTCTAGACATCATTTAGTAATATTTGATTGAATTTTCTACTAATATAAGAATTTGAATTCAATATTTTACACAATATACTGAAAAGGAAATAATTGATTTGTTGAATATAATATTCAATTACAAACACAAATTAATCATTATCATCACTTAATTGTAAATTACAATCATCTTCTTTTTCTGAAGAATAAGAATCAAACTCAGGCTCCTCTTTAGATCTTTAGCCCTCTTCATCCTCTCTAGATGAAATTTCAACATATTCATTAGATAGATCTTTCAAAGGTTCATTATCGTCATATATGATAAATGCATTTGTTTCATAAACATCTTCTTAAAATGCTTCACTTTCAATTTTTTGTTCTTCTTTTCCATGTGATTCAAAAACACCTATAGGTTTAACTTTGCAAACGGTCAACCATTCTGACTTATCTCATCGTAAGCTGGGAAAAGGGATATAATACACATGAATCGCTTACATTGCCAACACGAAAGGTTCAAACTGTCTCAATCTTCTTCAATTGTTGATTTCAACTAGATTATATCAGTTATACAGTTTTGTGCCAACATTTGGAGTTGGATCAAACTAGTCACACTTAAATATCACATTTCGCTTTATACTTTGGATTTGCAGGCCCTGACACCATCACTGTCAAGAACATATATGCCTATTTCATACACATCCCTAGAGGTAAATTATAAGGAGTAATTATGATCGACCATGATGAATATTGTTGGTGGGATTGACCAAAAGGTTGGAATCCATCCATCTACAATCCCAACCTAACATTTCGAATTTCAGCTACAAACTCAAAATGGGTGTCATTGAAATGTTCTCATGCCAGTGCATCTGATGGACGACTCATTATTTCATCTTCCTATTCGTGTTCATTATGCCATCTTATATGGGATGCAATAACATCATAAGCATAAAGTCTTAAAGTTAGCGGGAAATAATACATCTGCTTCCAGGGTACTAATTTATGTTTCATATAATGCTTTCTAGGCTTGGACCTAGATTGTCCACAAAATTTGTACTCTTATAATTCCATGTCATCTCCCCAATACAACATACATCCCAATTTGTAACAATCAATCTTTTTTAACAAGCAAACCAATACCCCTAATAACTTTCTTTATATTGTAAAAACTATTAACAATTGTATGATCAGGAGACAATGATTCATTATACCATTCAAGAATTTTATCAAAACTATGATAAAAAATATGCCCTTCAAACTTTATGTTCAATATTTAAGCAATTAAAGAAAATTGAGTCATTGTCTTATAATTTGGACATAATTCTTGGTTACCTGAGTATAGTAACAAAAAAAATTGTTTTGCATGTGTGATTAGTTCTTCTTCAAGATTTTCTATATTTTCCTGAAAGATATAACCAACTGCATCATAAACCATTTGTATGTAAGGATTTTCATTTACATCTACATTATTTGTTGTAAACCCAATCCCTCCTTCATGCTTATTTAAGTTCATAGATGATTGTACTTGATTATCCTTTGAGGTGCTACAAATCAATGGTTCACCATGTCGTGTCCACTCAAAATAATTTAGGACAAACCATTTTCTCAACAAATGCCCATTCACTTCAACAATAAGAAGGAAATGAATATGTTTGAACTTTTTACATGGACATCTAATCTTTGGGCCAACCATATGTGCAGGTCGAGAACATGCATAATGAATAAAAGCTTCAACTCCCTCAATAAACTCAGGATTAATGAAACCATCAGGTGTTAATCATCTATACATCCAAGATCTATTAACATTACTCGTTTCTACAAAGCTGTTGATTTCAAATAGTGATTCCATAGTTAGTATACTTAATATTCTTCAAAGTTTAAAAAACATCTAAACTTAACATAATATCCCGTAAGTATTAACCAATTGAATTAATCACCAAAGTTTACACCTGTGAATCAAGAAAACAAGTTCTCATTGTGACTTTTAGGCTCGTGGTATTTTTCAACGATAGACCTCACGGAAGTTTCATCTTGAGTGATGGGTTAAAGTTTTTGGCTTGAGATCAAACTTATTTATTAACTAAAGATCTATTTTTTTGTTTGTAATCATATATATTATAAGAGAGTTCAAAGATGCACTTAAGGACGTGAGAAGAGAAATTCATGGTCAGCTTCATTTGGTACTTTTGTTTCATTAATAATCATTCATTCCTTGAAACGGAACATTTAATTCACCCAATATGATTTGATAAAACATCTTTATCTCAAAAGACTTCTTACCTCAATCATCTACACTGTTTCCATAATCTTTATCAATCAACTATGTTCATCAATGTTGTTTCAACCA
>JANIHY010000209.1:24987576-25014003 GCA_027479065.1 Erythroxylum brevipes
TAGCAAGTTATGCATGAACATGTAGAATACATCCCTAACTCTCATTAGTCACTCACATTTACCATCCTACCCTTCCCACTAGAAATGGGATGCTACATAATATTCCAACAATATACTTAATATCCAAATGTGTACATACTCGAGCATGCATTAGACTTCCTATAATTGAAGCATAAGGAATCTTTTGCATTTATTTAGTTTCTAAATCATTTTTTGGACATCGTTGCTGGCAAACAAGATGTCATCAATATATAAAACTAAGAAAATATGTTTACTGTTACAAAAACTTTTGGTATAAATAGTCATCAACCAAATTCATCTAAAAACTAAAAGAGATGATAGCTTGATAAAACTTATAGTACCATTGATGAGAACCTTGTTAATTCCATAGATATATTTCTTTAATTTGTAAACCATCTGCTTCAAATATTTGAAAGCAAAGTTTTTAGGTTGCTCCATATAAATTGTTTCACTAATGTCACCATTAAAGAATGTTGTCTTAACATCCATCTGATGCAACTCAAGACTTATGTATGCCACAAGTTCCATTATAATCTTAAAATAATCTTTTGAAGAAATTGGTAAGAAAGTTTCTTTATGATCAATGCCTTCCTTTTAAGTAAAACTCTTTTATAACAGATGAGCCTCATATCCATTGACAATTAATAGGTTTTACGCCATTATCCTTATATCCATTTACAATTAATAGGTTTTACACCTTTAGACAATAGGATAAGATCTTAAACACCATTGTCTCCTATGGACTTAATTATCTCATTTATGACATCAATCCACTTTTAAGAATTAGGACTCTCAAGAGCTTCGTAGAAGTTAATTATATCATTTTCCACAATGATAATATTTGTATCATGCTTTTAGAGAAATAAAATATAATCATCTAGAATTACACTTCTCCTCTCTCTAGTGGATCATCTTAATCACATTTATTTTCGAGGTTGTCAAGTTCGTCCTTTAGGAATATTCAATTGATCTTGATTAAGGAGATTTTCAACATTGTCTTATTGCTTTAAGGGTACTTTTGAACAATATCAGAAATGATAACCTGATCATGCTCTATAAAAATTGTAGGAAGATAAATGAATAAAAATGGAATTGATTGGAAATGTCAAGGCTTGAGCCTAAACTAAAGTCCAACCCGATTGATCCTGAATCATATAACCCAAGCTCAAGTCCAATTAGGCCTAATTATTTTTTAAAATCTAAAATTTAGAAGATTCATTTTACTCAAAATAATGTTATTTTTATTAAAAATTTTGGCTTAAGGTCGAGTAGCCCAAGCTCGAGTTTGGCTCAAAGCTATAAACATTTTTATAAAACTTTAAATCAACCTAAAGCTTAGTTAAATTGGGTTAGGCCTGTTGAGTTCGAGTTAGGTTGAGCCAAGTCTAGGCTTAATTACTAAGTCTAGAAATTAATTCCTCTTTAAAGAGAAAGTCTCTAACCTTATCTTCCACTCAAAACTCAATATCCTTAAGGAATTTGGCTTTTTCATCTCAAAAATAGATTTACTTAAAGGATCATTTAATTTATCCCCTTATAACTGTTCAAAGTATCCTTAAAATAACTATTAATTGTTCTTGAGTCAAGTTTCCTTTCATTTAGGCTATATGGCCTTACCTCATCTTGATAACCCTAAATATGTAAATGCTTTATCCTAGGATTTTATTAAGAATGCAAGTTGTTTCTTTAATGCATCTGCCCAAAGAAAAATAGTAAGATAATGTGAATAATTATACTCCTTGTCAAGCCATTCAATGTTCTGTTTTGTCTCTCAACTCCCTATCATGTCATTTATTGTTTTATTCTGTCTCTCAACAACAACATTCATATTAGACCTTCCTAGTGTGATGTACTGAACATTGTTCACCTGAACTATCATATCCACCATAATATTCACCACCATGGTCATATCTACTGCTTTTAAACCTTTTACTAAGTTAATTCTTAACCTTAGCTCTGTCCAGTGCTAATGACTTCTTATGAGTGAGATAAAGGTATCCATAATGTGAGTAATCTTCTATAAACGTAAAATGTTTTTCTTATGAAACTAAATATTAAACCATGGAGCTGTTACTTATGAACGGGTTGGTTCATATTCACTATAAGAAAATTAGTAATTGGCGATGGAAGATTATTGATGAAAAAAATTGTAGCAAATTACCGACGATAAATCATGTTTTGTCGATAAAATTATCAAGAAATTTTGATTTTACGATGGAAAAATATTCTTCAATAAATATAAAGGGAAATTATCACTAAAAAATTTTCAATGGAATATAGTGACGGTAGGAAATTACCACCAATAAGAAAATATGAATGGTTGCTAGAATAAATAAGTTTTGAGTTTACCGACGGAAACATATTTCTGTAGGTAAATTCCATTGGTAACTTTTAGAGGTAAACGTTGTTGTTTGTTTCAGTTTCAAATTTTTAATAAAATGAAAATGACATCATTTGGTACCTAAAACTACCACAAGCCCTCCTCCGACCTCCTTAATCGTAATTAATTTTATTCTCTCTTCTATCATCGTCGTCCTCATTGTCTGACCATGCATCCTTGTTATGCCACCGCGCTTCCTCATCGTTCCACCGTCGTCGATGTTCATCTCTGTCATTACCAAAGCCTGCTCCTCCATCTTTCGTGTCACACTACGTCCTCATCATCATCATCGCATCTACTTTAGGTACTGTTAAGTCTTGAGTCTTGAATCTGCATCTATTATTGGAAAATATAATATGAACCTTATAACTAGTTATCAGAAAGTAGCTATTAAGGTAGGGAGTAGACTGTGAAACTTTAGCATGCACGAATTTTTTTTTCATTTTACAAAATTAGATACAGAATATAAGTCAAAAAGTTCCTTACAACAATGCACATACTTAAAATGTCTGTGTATTCCATTATAGGTATCGAACCCTAAGGTAATCTTAAAATGTTTGTGTGTGTCATCATAGGTATCAAATCCTAAGGTAATCTTAAAAATATTATAATCCTCTTCTTTCGAACGATGTCTTTTTGAAGCCCATGATGCTATTTTCTCCTAATCCTCTTAACTGTATTAGTGATTACATGATTTTTGAATTCTTAGCCATAACCTTTTAATGTAGTTACACCTAAAGAAGAGATGATATATTTACTTATGCTTTATATTATACAGCTTGTATATTGGATTTGTGCTTTAAAAACCTCTGATCTATTTAAAGTGCTTAGCTTATTTTAGATGGAAAGTTATAAGATAAAGGATATCATAGGGGATTTTTTTTTGAAAATTTAACATAATTCATTGGTAAGCCTTGAAAGGAAACAAAGGAGACATTATAAGGTTATGCCAATCAAGTTTAATAAAAGTAAATTAGCTTACTCCATTTGGTTGAATTTTCTTAAACGACATTAGTTTACTCCATTTACTTTATTTTATATCTTAGGGGAATTTGCTTGAACCATATTAGCCTACTCCATTTACTTTGTTTTATATCTTAGGGAAATTTTCTTAAACCATATTAGCTTAGTCCATTTCACCTGTTGCTTGATTCCTAAACACTTAGTAGCAAGAATTACTAGTGAATAATCCATATACATGTCTTTTCCACCCAATGTTGCCCTTTAGATATTAGTTTAGGTTGTTTTTAGATAAATTCTCTTGAATAATGGATAAGCCTTGGAATTTAATATGTCATTCATTGCCTCATATAAGTTCTTTAAGCTTAGCTTTAAGGTTTAACAGGTGCCTTGGGTGAAATGCTTCAGGGAATAGGTACAAAGGACCTTTTTCACTTTAATTATCGAACTAAAGTCATATAATTCATCCATTTCTAATTTTATTCCTAATTTTTCTATAGAGCTTTTCTCTTAGGTTGAATATTTACATCATGGTCCAAAAAGAGCCAAACCTTAACTTGATTTCCTATAGCATTTATTCTCTAAGTAGTGTGAGTGAACTCATCACACCTAAATAGTTTGCTTATTTATTAGGAGTCTCGAACATTTTATTGGTGATTTGTATTGGCCATACACGTAGTCCTCCTTCTTATTCTAAGCACTCTAATATTAGTCTAATGACTTTGGCATAATGTTTTTCTTAAGCATCCCTAGTCTATAGAAAGTTTCTCATCATTCTCTCAAATGTCATTTGTGAGGTTCTTCGATAGTACTATATGCAAGATCCAATAGATATGTAGATTGTTTATTATAGATTTGATGAATTGTATTCCCCTTGCTTAAGTCAAGTTTTTATTACATTAATGACCAGTTCTCCTATGAAACATATCAAACAAGGTTTGAAAATCATCATATGTTGGCCTTTTGGTTGAGATAGAAATTCCTATATATATGAATGGGAGATTTTTTATCCTCAAACTATAGATAGTGGAGAGTTATTAAGCTTGTGAATTTGATCCTATTGAGACTAGCATATGGCTTTTGTCTTTGTTAATGTTGAGGCTTGAGATTTACATGTATATAAGGCATAAGATTACAAAATGTTAATTAGGTTCCTCATGGTGGTAGTTAAAAAGTATAGGCTTGGGGTGTAAGATTATAAGGTATGAATGTTTCTTCTTTTGATAATGGTCATTAGATGTGGGGCTAGTTCCTTTTATTTGTTTATTAACTTTGAAACAATTGGTTCACTTGTTCTCATAGTGTTAAAATTTCAACTACTTGGTCCTTAAGCTATTTAGGGATGCGACATGTTTTAGGGGTGTTATTTGTTCAAGTGAAATTAGGAGAAAGTTTACTTTATTTGTTTTCATTGTTCTTTCTTGAGGAGGTAATAACTTAGTTTTTAAAAATTCTTTCAAATGGTGTAGACTGAATTCATAATTGACTTGTTGGTTTTGTCTCAAATTGGCAGCATAATTCAAACTCGAGGATAAGACTAGGTCAAACACTCTTAGGACTAGTTATTCCAAGACATAGACTGATCAAAACATATAAGATGGGAAGATGAATAGCTAAACTCAGATTGCCATCAAAATAGTTTAGGAGATTTTCCATTCCATAGGGATTTTGATGCTAAGAAAATTACCTTATTTTATGATTTGTTTGCTTTAATATATTAAAAATATGGTAAAACTATTGAATAAGTGTATTATATTAAATTGCCTTATTTTTGATTTACTTGCTTTAATATTTTAAAAATATAACAAAACTATTGAACAAATGTATTATATTAAATACGAAATATTCTTTTTAGGCCCTACTTTGTGTTGAAGAGCGTCACTCATCCTTCTTCTTTGTAGTTTGTAGCTGTCTGTCCATCCAGACAAGTCGTCCAACTAATGTCTACCATATATGTTACTTTAATAATACGATTATGATGCGTTTGAGATTTGTGTGAATGCAAAGCAGGTTTTGATTTTGCGGTATTGTTTAGAATATTCTTATAATCATTGATGAGTTTTTATGTTCTTCTTTAATAGCCTAAGTATTTATGTTTGTGTTATGTTTGAATCATCGATAAGTAGATGTATGATTACATAAGTATTTATTGTATGAGGAATGAGTTTGAGATCTTATAGATAATTTGAGGCATAATAAACCCCTAGGAAAGTATATAGGTTAGAAAATCATGATGCAACTCCTATGAGGCTTATTAGTGAAAAATTCCACAAGCCTAAGAGTCATAGTGAGAATTCGGTCTCGTGGTTCATAGGTGTAAACAATGCCATGTACCATAGTATTGAAATCAATTATAGGTGATTAATTAAAACATAAATACTTCAACATCAACGTGATTAATTCAAACTTAGCATTAACACAAGAAATTTATAGGTTCAATAGACATGACAGTTCTTTGTATAATAAAGCCCTAGGATGGTATATAGGCTAAAAACCTGTGAAGCAGCTCCCATGAGGCTTATCGGTGAAAAATTCCACAAGCGTAGAAGTCACAGCGAGAACTTGCTTCCTTGATTCACAGATGTAAACAATGCCATCTACCATATTATTGACATCAATTGTAGGTAATTAATTCGATTGATTAATATTTAAGGGATGTTGCGTAAAGTTTAGATGTCCTGTAAACTTAGGGGACATAAAAGATACTAACTATGAAATCATTTTTTTAAATAAACAATTTTACAAAAATGAGTAATGTTCATTATGCATGTTCCCAACCTATGTCCATGTAAAAAGAGCAAACATATTTGTTTCTTTATATTGATTAAGTGAATGACCATTTGCTAAGAAAAGGGTTTTTCTCAAATTATTTTGAGTGGACACGACATGAGGAGCCATTGATTTGTAGCACCTCAAGGGGTAATGAATTAAACTCATCAATAAATGTGGGTGAGTTTAAAGGGGGGTTGGATTTAAAAAAAATAATATGAGTGCAACTAAAAATCCTTACATGCAAATGATTTATAATGTAATCGGTTATACCTTTCAAGAAAATATAGGAAATCTTGAAGAAGAACCAAACTCACATATAAAACAATTTTTTGACTTACTGCACTCAGTTGACCAAGAATTATGACCAAATTGTGAGACAATGACTCAACTATCTTCAATTGCTCGAATATTAAACATAAAGTCTAAAGGGCATATTTCTAATCATAGTTTTGATAAAATTCTTTGATGGTATAATCAATCATTGCCTTCTGATCATACATTGGTTGATAGTTTTTACAATATGAAGAAACTTATTAAGGGTCTTGATTTGCCTGTTGAAAAAATTGATTGTTGCAAATTGAGATGGATGTTGTATTGGGGAGATGATGTGGAATTTAAGAGTTTAAATTTTATGATCAATCTAGGTTCAAGTTATTGGACCCCACTTCCGGAGTTTAGCATTCGGATACATTTAATGTGAGCTAACACCTTATCCTATATGACTATTTCCATGAATATGTTGGAGCCAATCAAAACAAAGCCAATACACGGTCATCCCATAAGGGTGGTTGTGGGCGTCAAACATCACAATAAAACCCAATTATATGCGGAAAAATTGATAATAAAATCGGCCTGATTTTTTTAACATAATTTCAGCCACAAAGATGCAAACATAAATGAACACATTAAAGTTTCAGTAATCATTTCAGTCAATTACAGAACACAATGCTTGTCCTCATAAAATCTTTACATTTCAAAAACCAACCCTTTGACTTATTATAAGATACAAAAAAATACAAACTACACATGATACAATTGAATGCTTATGCTTAAAATGATTCTAAAATACAAATGTTCCTGAACTAACTTAATTACAAAAGTCTCTATCTATCTTAGAGTCCAATGCCTTGCAAGGATAGCTATTCGTCTCTTTCTGCACCTGAGGAGGTAATAGTGGGTGAGCTACACAGCTCAGTGACTAATATATTTATAATTATTGGTAACGAGTCATAAAATTTAGGAATATACCAAATTATGCATATATATATCCCATTTAATCTAGAAATTCTATTATCCACACTTTAAACTAAAAAATTTCATAATTTGAATGTCATCACTTAGAACATATCATGAAGACTCATCCATCAAAACATAACACTCAAACATGTATCATACTTGACAGTTCAATTATGCAATGCACAAACAATTGGCTCGAGGGTTCCATGGAAAAAGAATGGAGAAACCGAAATTTACCCCATGAACAGAATGAGTCAAATTTCAAAGATCATATGTCATAAGCAGGCAGCCGGGAGAAGGCTCTTGTCAACGTGCACGTGATGAACAGAATGGTTCCACTCTCGCCCAAACAGAAGCACATAATCATGCTCAAATCATTTTATGAAATGCTTTCATACTCTTCATGCTCTTTCCTTTCTTTCCATTTATACAAAATGCCATGACAGATATCAAGGCATAACATGATCAAAATCACAATTCAATGATATCAAAATGTCATACATCTTTCAATGCATAACAGAAAACACATCATAGTATATTTTCAAATCATCACAACATTTCAAATTCATGCAATTTAAGCAAAAACACACACAAGTAGGACATTTTCCCATCACACAATAACAATAAATACATTACCCACCTCATTTGCTTGCAAAAATTCAAGTCAAGGTTGTCTTTCCCCTTGCTCTTGGTAGGATTCTCTTGGTTCCCTAAATAAAGTCAAGTCTCATTCAATAGAAATCCCATAAAAAATCCCACAATGCAAAATCACTAAAAAAATTTCTAGAGCATTTTTTAAAAAAATTTTTAAATTTTTTTTTTAAAATTTAATGAACTAAACTCCTTTCAGAAATCTGAAAGATCCAAAATGATCTTACCTTCATTGTTCACCAAATGATGGGATCTTTAGCTTTACCAAATGAAGGGATCTTTAGCTCAAAGAGAAGCTCTTCTCTTCCTCTACCTTTTTCTCTTTTTTAACCACTTCAAAATCACTCTTTAATACTAAGAAAAATCAAAACCTAGCTTGGTTCTCTTCTTTCTCTCTTTCTCTTCATATTTCTTTCTCTTCTCCATGGCATTCTCTTTTTTTCTCTTCAATTTTCATTCTCCTCTCTTCTTAAAATGCAAGACAACACTTCTTCTTCCAATTATACCCTTAATGAGTGAGAAATGTCCCATTTGCCCTTCTATTTATGCCTTATGTCTTTTATGCTTAAGGGAAAAAAGTGGAGCAAACCATAGGATGAAACGAAACCAAATGAAAAAACAGACTGATTGAAAAAGTAGATGAATTGGGGAAACTATCATAACTTTCCATACAGATATCTAATTAGGGTGATTTTTGAATGGTTCGAAACAGAATTTCAAAATCTATAACTTTCAGGAAGACCTTAAAGACAGTTTCTATCATCTGAAGGGTAAAAAATGGAACAGAAGATAGAATCAGATGAAACCAAAGGAAAAGGCAGATGAATTGGAAAAAGCAGATGAATGAGGAAAATTGCCATAACTTTTCCTACAGATATTGGATTAGGCGTTCTTTAGATGGTTAGAAAGAAGAATTCAATATCTACAACTTTTATAAAGACCTTGAAGACAGATTTTATCATTTAAGGGGTCAAAAATGGAGCAGACGATAGGATCAGACAAAACCAAAGGGAAAGGCAGAAGAATTGGAAAAAGCAAACGAATGGGGAAAATTGTCATAACTTTTCCTAAAGTTATCGTATTAGGGTTTTATTTATATGGTTTGAAAGAAAACTTCAATATCTACAACTTTTATGAAGACCTTGAAGACAAATTATATCGATTGAAGGGTCAAAAATGGAGCAGACGATAGTATACAAAAGGAGAAGTTTCGGTCGACGATAGAAGAAGCAGAAAGTCAACTATAGACGATATGACATCATCATAGACAATATGATGTCATCACAGATGATACATTTTTGCAGACGATATGACGTCATCATAGATGATATGATGTCATCACAGATGATACATTTTTACAGACAATATGACGTCATCGTAAACGATATGACTTCATCACAGACGATACATTCTATACTCCTGAGTATCTTCCCTTATAAGGACCATAACTTTCAACCCAGAAGTTCAAAAATGACATACTATATACCGTTAGAAAGCTAAAAGAAAGATATACAACTTTCTAGAAAAACATTTCTCTAAATCAGCCTAGATCAATTCATAATTTTCCTTAAATTTGGAACACAAATTTTACATTCATCCACCAATGTACTATACCTAGTTCTCAACTTCATGACAAATTTTGAGGCTCTTAAAGACAAAATTTAAATTTGATGTCTTTAAAAGAAATGTAGCCATATGTCTCTGGTTTAATACAAATTAATAATTATCTTGTTTGGATAACTAGAAAAAAAAGTTGTGGCTAAAATATTGAACATTTTTCAGATCAACTACCCATTTTATCTCCAAATCTTTCCTTAACACAACTCATACCAAGATCACCTTTTCTACTTCATTTACTCCTCATTCTCAACTCAATTTCATCCATAAAGAAATTGTAATCCATGATTAATCATGAATACTAATAATACAATATACACATATATACATATCTTTCATCAACTTACTACACATATTCCACTTCATTTTTGCTTTCATTTTACTTCTAACTTTCACCTTAATTTTTCCCTTTTCATAACCTCTCATCTACCAAAAGCACCAAAGCAAAAACATGAATCTATCCTCACTTCACATTTACTACTTAATCTCATCTAACATTTCTAATTCAAGAATTTTCATTATTTGTTTGTTACTCATGACTAATCGCCAAAATTTCTCATTTGTCAGTTCAATCTTCTAAGAAAAGTTCGGGGTCCAACATTTTCAATTCTTAGGCATTAAAAATTCACATGTATAACTTAAATCAAAGGAATTTTTAAGGTAATAATAGGGTCAAAGCTTAAGGTGAGAAACATTTAAATCTTGTAGTTTAAAATTCATCAAAATTAGCAAAGCAGGAAGAACATTCCATAAAATATTGAGTGCAAAAACTAACATCTAATCAAGTCTAGGTACTATCAGTTAAGATGAATGCATAAACTCTATTCCATATATTAGAGTTAAGCCTTTAGACCACAAACTATATGAACCACAAAGAATTAGAAGAAGTCACCTTTAAGAACAATGATGAAGAATCTATTATAACCATAAGAAGTCACCCTTCACAATAACTTCTCCTTTATTTACATCATAATCAAGTCACCAATTCCTTGCAACTTTAGGAGGAAAGTTTAGCATGAATTACTTGTAAAATAGTTTACTTTGCTCCCTAATAATTTTTTCTTTTATTTTTTTATATAAGAAAAATAAGAATAAAAACAAAGATACAAAGAAACTACATCAATAATAGAACTCATTGATAGGAAATGAAGATCATGTTCCATCAAATATAGCCAACCCACATATATGAGCACCCTCATACTTATTTTCTTATGTATCCATAAACATTAATAATCAGTAATGCTATACTCACATTAAGACTTGAGTGAGATATTTTATTAAGTTAAAGGCTTGTAATGTGGTTAATATAAAAAGAAAAAGATTAAAAATAGAGAGAAAAAAACTATGTCATTATTTAGGCTACTTAGCTAATATATATTGCAAAACATGAATGTCTATATCATTTTCATGTTAATGCATATGATAGAATTGCGATCTAAAAAAGAAAATCAAGAGAAAGTCAGGAGTTATATATCATAAACGTTACTTACATATGAAAGAAAGACAATGAGACTAATATGGAGGTGTTAATCTAAGAGGATTAAAAATCTGACTAACTTGTGTCTACTCATTAGTCATTACTCTTCTAAATCAAATGTACGATGACCAACCACAAGAATAAAAATACATGATCAAGCTATTATAAATTTCTCTGGTTAATTTGATTCCTAGTTATAACTTTGTAATCCTAGAAGTAATAAAAAGAAAAAGAATGTTTTGTTTTATTTTTATTTAATTATTAAAACATGCAAAGGCACGCAAAAGCAAACATAAGAATTAAGTTTCCCTCCCCAACACATAAAACTTACATTGTCCCCATTGTACCCTTCAATGAAAGAGAAAGTATTCAATAAAAATTAAAAATGTAAAAGAAAAGAAATAAAGTCCTCTTGCATTGCCTCCAAAATAGCCATTGTTTAATATCATTAGCTTGACTTCATACTTTCTTTGTTAAATGATATAATATGGGTCTTCAACTACCACCACTTCTACATTCTCTACTTGAAATCCTTCATAGTAAGGCTTTAGGCAATGATCACTTACCTTAAATGTCTTCCCTATTTTTACATTATGTATCTCTATTGCACCATAGAGAAGAATATTAGAAACTACAAAAGGATCAACCCAATGAGAACACAACTTACCTAGAAATAGTTTAGGTCTAGAATGATAAAGAAGTACTTTTTGACCAATTACAAATCTTTTCTTTGAGATCTTCTTGTCGTGAAAAGCTTTGGTCTTTTCATTATAAGTCATTGCATTCTCACAGGAGTCATTCATCATCACTTCAAGCTCTTGTAATTGCAAATTTCTATGCACTCTCGCTTCATCAAGATTCATGTTGCAACATTTGATAGCTTAATTACCTTATGTGGCAACCCCATAGGAATATGACACGGCTTTCTAAAGATCAATCTATATTGGGACATACCAATTGGTGTTTTATAGGTTATCCTATAGTCTTATAGTGCATCTTTCAATCTCAAACTCTAATCATTCCTATCAGGTTTAATTGTTTTCTCTAGGATTGAATTGAATTATCTATTAGACACCATAGCTTACCCACTTATTTTAGGATGGTAAGAAGAAAAAACCTTATGTATGATATGGTACTTCATAAACAAAGCTTACATCATCCTACTACAGAAAAGCATTCCACCATCATTTATGATGGCTCTCGACATCCCAAACCTAGAAGAGATATTAAACTTGAGAAAATTTTCAAAAACATTAGCATTATTAGTCTTGGTAGGTGTTTGGATTTTAAACACTTGGAAACCTGCTCAACTATAAGTAAAATATAATGAAAAACCAAAAGGTGGAGGAAAGATCCCATAAAATTAATGCCCCAAATGTCAAAGATTTTTCAAACAAGAATGGAGGTTTGTGGCATTTAATTTCCCTATCCATTATCACCTGTTATATAACTTACAAAAGATATATACATCCTTAAACAATAAGGACAATAAAAAACAATTCTCCCATACCTCCACAGGTGAAGAGTGACAAAAGGTCAAACTAGAAAGAGTCTCACTCTTGGGAACATACCTTATTATCACTTGGTTTTCCATAATGCTTCTAAGAATAAAGGTCATCCCATACATAATACTGGGCTTCACTCTTCAACTTATCCCTATGAGCCTTTAACAAACACATAATAGCTTGTTAGAAACTAGAAAATTCATAATATCTATATAATATGGAGTGTCAAGCTAGGAAAAAAAATTTGTTCATCTGAAAATGTTTCTTTCAAAGGGGCATCATCTTCCTCTTTGACCAAATGACTAAACTGATCAATAACCACATCTGATTCCCCCTTCTTTTCTCTTATTTCTAAATAAAACTCCCAAAGGAGGAGAATTCACCTAATTAGCCTTGACTTTTCCTATTTCTTAATGAGCAAATACTTCAACGTTGTATGATCATAGCAAATAATAACTTTAGCTCCTAACAAATACGAAAAAAAATTCTAAAGCAATACAATAGATAAAAGCTCTTTTTTAGTTGTTTAATAATTCAGTTAAGATGAATTCAAAGTTTTTGAGCATAATTAATTATATGTGCAAAATTTTCCACTCTTTGTTCTAGAACCACCCCTATATCATAATAACTAGCATCACATATAATCTCGAAAGGAAGGCTCTCGTTTGGAGGTTGAATCATTAGTGGGGATGTGAGGAGGTCCTTAAGTTTATCAAATGCCTCTTTGTACTTGTTATTAAACTCAAAAGGATATCTTGCTATAACAACTTGCATAAAGGAGAAGCTATAATCGAGAAACCCTTGATGAACCTACTGTAGATACTTGCATAGCTAAGAAAATAACAAACTTTTTACACATTCGAGGGGTAAGGTAAAGCAAAAATAAGATCAATATTAGATTTGTCAACCTTTATACTCTTAAAAGACCCATCATTCCATAAAAATATGCCTTGAACAATTATGAAACGACATTTTTCCCAATTAAGAATAAGGTTTGTTTCAATACATGTTTTTGAAATAAGTGCAAGATCTTCTAAGAAATTATCAAAAGAAGAACCGTATACACTAAAATTTTCCATAAATACCTCGATGATTTTCTCAACATACTTAAAAAGTATGCTCACCGTACACCTTTGAAAAGTGAAAGGAGCATTGCACACACTGAACGACATCCTTTTGTGGGCAAATATACCAAATGTGCATGTGAAGATTGTCTTTTCTTGATCCTCTAGTCTAATAGGAATTTGAATATAACATTAAAATTCATCTAGAAAATAGTAATAATCATGTCTAGCAAGTCTATCAAGCATTTTATCAATAAACGGAAGGGAAATTTGTTCTCACTCATGTGCAAACTAGGTAGCAAGTTTTTATTAATTACATGAAAATAAGAGTGAGAACAACTTACCATCCTGATTTGTTACTACTGTGATTATAAATTTCTTTGGAACCATTTGCGCTAGACTTACCTATTTACTGTCTAAAATAAGATAAATTACTCTAATATAAGCTTAACGACTTCATTTTTCATAACTTCCATCATTGGAGGATTTAGCCTACATTGTGCTTGCCTAATTGGCTTTGCGCCTTGCTCAAACAAAAATTGATGCATACACATAAAAGAGCTTATTCCTCTAATATCCATAATTGTCCACCCAATGCCTTCTTGTGTTCCTTTAACATACAAACTAATTTATCTTCCTATTTAGAAGTCAAATCTACTGAAATAATCACTAAAAGAGTCTGATTGTCTCTTAAGTATTTATATTTTAAGTGAATGGGTAGTGGTTTTATCTCCACATCAGGTACCTGCACATCAAAAGCTAACAACATCTATTAATATTCAAGAAGTTATATGAAAGCAAGTCCATAGCTCTTGGAAACTAGTTTTAAAGAATACAAGATAGCCACCATCTCAGTTAACTCTTCTCCTAACTCAGCATCGTTAATGGCTTCATGTTTAGTTAAAACGGCTTCCAATTTATCCATGCAATTCAACTTTAAAACTTCCTGCACTAAAGTATTAATCATATCAATAAAAATATAAAACGATCATTTTGGAGATGTTTTATGGCATCAAAGTATTAAAAGGAATCACCTCCCTATAAAATTCCATTGTGAGTGTACCTTCATGAATTTCTATTATAGTTTGGGTAGTGTTAAAGAATGGACTCCCTAACAAGATAGGTGTGGGGTTAATGGACATATCATCATCCATATCTATCACATAAATATCGTCATCTAGTCACCCTAATAACACTATTTTCTTTCAAAGGGCTTATATTTAAAGAAGCATAAATAGAATTAAACATAACATTAATTGATGCTCCTAATATAGCACGGCTCGCTTAAATATAATATTACCATCTTATAAGGAATAGTAAACATGTCTGGATCCTTACATTTAGGAGGAAGTTTATGGTAGAAACATGCTCACCCATCATGAACTTTTCATTAGTCTCAACTTTTGCTTATTGGTACACAATTCCGTAAGGAATTTCATACACCATGGCACTTTCTTGATCACATATAGCAATGCCATTTTCACTTTCACCTTGTAAAAAGTCTCCAAGATCTCCTTATCCTTTTAAGGGTTAGTTTTAACAAAATTCGAAGGTCAAAATTTGCATTCAAACTAGATAAGACATCTCCTTCTTTTTCAAGCTTCTTTTTATCCTCTTCATTAGTGATCACATGTGTTGTTATCTTAGGATCCTTAAGCTTCTTATCACTCCTTAAGATTAGCGTACTAACATTCTTTAGATTTATCTCAAGTTGAGATGGTAATTTTCCTCTACCTTGGGCTTCTAAATGGTCATAATCATTTGACTCACATAGTTCTTCAACTTTGGAATGTTAGGCCTTGTCTCTAGAATTTATGATCTTGTCTGCTATTGAAAGTGTTTCTTGTTGGAATTGCAAGGTGTTAGTAACAAGAGACTTAACCATAACTTCCAATGACTTACCTAAGATAAAAGAAACTTGTGGTTTATGCTGAAAATGTTGCATACCCTATGATCTATTTGGGACATAATTTTGTTGCCTATTCCATCCATAGCTTAGGTTAGGGTGATCTATCCAAGCCTGTTGTTTTGTTCCGAAGCTAGCGCTCCAGGCCTGTTGTTTCTACTCCCCAAAGATCTTCCTACTACTACATCTTTACTCCCTCTTGGATATTTCCTTAAAATGGGAAAGTTATAAATGTGAAAAGAGAGATGGGATCCACGATTTAAGGGTATGGAGAAACATAATAAAGAAATAAAGATGGATCTAAAAAGATATGGGAAATATCAGTGACTTAGTAAACATGACCAACTACTATTAAATAAAAGTTAGCAGATGATAAAGAGGTAGTTATTCTATTTCTTATTTTCTACATAATGTTATCATCTAAGAGGAGTGGAAATATGGAGGGAATTAGAAAATGTTGACATTTTCCTAATTAGCATCCCGATATGAAATATTCATTTGCTTGGAAACAAAACATTCTCTTCTCATATCTTCGTATATGAAAAGGATAGTGCAAAATATATTATTCCCTAAATATGAAACATCTTAAATTCACCAAAACGTACACAAACTTCTCATTCTACAAGATATTCATACAATCCCACTTCGTTTATCTTCTCGTACACTAGTATTTGCCTTATTTCTTATCTAAAAAAGAAAGTAAAATTAAATAAATAAGTTCCACATGTTTAAGACATTGAAGAAACTAAAAGATAAATGATTTGAAATAATTATTTCAAAATCACATTGTTCATTTACTTGGAAACATTGAAGAGAAGCTTGGAAAATAAGAAAAAGAAAAGGTTTCAAGTAATTCATGCTAATTATGAATTTTTGACTTCTTAAACATCTCATCAGAATAGATAGACATTACTATAAGAAAGTTGTTACTCGATAGAACTTCACAATCTGCACTTTCCTTTACTTTAGCAGCAAAATGGATGCTCTCATAGTAGTGACTGCGGCTTTAGCGATTACTTTCTAAGCTAAGCTAATAGTGAGCAAAACACACCAATTCTGCATTATAATTTTACATCCAAATTTGAAAAGATGCGGCAAAGGCCCATATCCCCATTATACAGCTTCATATCATAAAGGACTGTAATAATTTATTTAAAAAAGTTCTTAACAACTTAACAAAAATGAGTGACCAATGAAGAACCAGGAGAACAACTGAGAGGAGAGCACAAAACATCTTAGAGAAAAACATGATAGATAGGGACTAGGGAGTCTTTGTGTGAGACGAACTATATAGCAAGCACCATGAAAGGAACCAAGATTTTCTGTTCAGTATTACTCTGTCTTATTCTGTTTTATGAAATCTTAATCATTTATTTTGTGAGATCTACGTGGGATCTACGCAGGACCTACATAAGACTCACATAAATAAACGACTGAGATTCATTTGGCACAATAAAACACCATAATATTGGACAGAATATTTGGATTCTCACGAAAGAGCTGCCCATAACAGTAAAACTGAGCAGCTGGGACGACAAATCGAGAAGAAAAAGAAAGAAGAAATGAGTGAGAGAGCATGAGAGAAAGGAACGAAATAAGTTGGGGAAATGGACCCAAAAAAAAAAAGAATGAGAATGGCAACAAGATAAATGGACAATCCAGAAAAAAAGGACAAAGACAATGAATTGAGCACAGCTACTTTTTCTGCATCCTCTTTAACAAACATTTGATATGATTACAAATATAACTATGAGAATCTGAATCTGTTTTTCGATTGATGACACTGGATATTTTCGAAGATGTTCAAACTGAAGAACGGCCGTAGTTTTATATTCCCGACATCATGAACTCTGCTATTTATCCCTATCCATTTCTGTGATTGTTGGGAGAGTTTAATATGTTCTCATAAAGAGCAGAATCTGAATAAGCCACCAATGGCCTAGGTAGCTTGATTCGGTGTCTCCAACCATGAAGTCTGTGCCTGTATTTACGACTCCTATTTTCTTCACTTTTCACTTCTTTTCTTCCAAAACTTTCCTCGCTGCCACTATCATCTGCTGTGTATACAAATGGTCCAGAGTAGTCATCAAGATTAGCAAGTGCCTCCAAGATCCTGACTACGTCACTCATCGTAGGCCTAGGCTTAGGATGATGACTTAGGCATTTGTATGCTAAAGCAGCTGCTTTTTGAGCCCCTTTGATGGAAAATTGGCCTCCAAGTCTAGGATCCATAAACCTTTCAATCTTGTCTTGGTCCATTAACATAGGTCTCGCCCATTCCACAAGACTCTGTGCTCGACCTGGGCGGGTTTCATCTATCGAACGTTTACCAGTCAACAGCTCAAGCAGAACTACCCCAAAGCTGTACACATCACTCATTGTTGTCAAGTGACCTGAAATCATTATATTGTTTTAGGTTAGATTCTTGCATCATAGGATATATCACTTGCTGGTAATACAAAAGTTGCTTACTAGAAAAGGTATCAGATTTAGTACCAGTCATGACATATTCAGGGGCAGCATAACCTTGGGTGCCCAATACACGAGTTGTTACATGTGTTTCTTCTCCTTCAGGACCATCCTTTGCAAGCCCAAAGTCTGAGAGTTTAGCTGTGTAATCCTACAAGGAGAGAAAGAAGAACCAACTAACCAATGTGGCTACATGCCATATGCCCGCTCGTATCGTATGTTAAACATTCTGAGTAGAATCGTAGCTCAAAATAAAGGGCTTACAGAGTCCAGTAAGATGTTTGAAGATTTAAAATCCCGGTATATAACTGGTTTGTCGGATTCGTGGAGGAAGGCCAGGCCTTTGGCTGCTTCTAGTGCAACTTTCATCCTAGTTTGCCATGGCAATGCGGCAGAGTATCCTGCACAATATAGACAAATGGCTTAACAGCCTCAATTTGTAGTGCCAAAACGGATTGATATGATCTTGGTCCACAGGTAATTGTTAGAACTATATAAATGTTCCTATTAAATTGGTTAAAGAAGTGAACAACATACAGAATTGGTCCAACCAAGAGTGATTTCATACATAATTGATGTTGTATGTTCTTTGATCAAAGTCTTGAATTATGCCGCTAGGAGATGAATTGAATTTAATCAACTATTTCCACACTCTAGAGGCTAGATTAAATTTTCAAAAAATTTGGACGAGCTAACAAGCAACATACTTCTGAATAGGTGATTCTCCAAGCTGCCTCTTGGCAAGTACTCGTATACCAGGAGTCTCTGTTCCTCCTCCCAGCAATAACCAATCAGCTTAACAAGATGGGGATGCCTCAATTGTCCGAGAAAGATAATTTCTGCCTGCAGGGAAAACATCAGAGGTGATTGAAGGTCACCTTTGATTACCCTTTTGCATTAAGATTCTCCGCAGCAATTTCATAGATCAAATCACAGTACTAATTTAACAATCTAAAATATATCCTATATCCAGAATGACTCCGAAATATAGCTGCATATGTTGTTTGGACAGGAAAAATCAAGAACATGAAACTCACCATCCATTCCTTGTGACCTTGCATGCCATCTAAATCCAGTATCTTCACAGCTACAGGCTGCGCTTCCAATCCAGGCTTAAGCTTGTCATCTACAAACCCCTTATATACCGGTCCGAACCCACCTTCACCAAGCAGATTACTCCTTGAGAAATTCTGTGTTATGATTCTTAGCTCTGCAAAGCTGAGAACATGTAGTTTGGAGCCAGCAAAAGAATTTGATATATCTTCAACACGGAGTGGTGTCCCGGGATTGCTGAGGTCTGAAAGCGATAGCCTTCTTAAAGAGGTTTGCTTTAGAACCTCTTCTTCACATTCCTGTAATGGGCTACTCTTGTAACAACTCGAGATGATACATTTCCATGTAGCCTTTTTCATGGTCATCTTCACTGACCCCCAGCAACTTCAAACCTAACCTTTACGGGTCTGATACTAACACGTAAAAACTAGCGGTTATTAACATGTATCGTCTGCCCTTCAATGAGAAAAACAGAGGAGAATGTGAAGTGGAAGCCTTCAAGCAATGTCTTTTTTGTGTGGAAAATTGGTTTAGCGACCTCCTTTATGTTATTTCACTCACCTACTGCTCCTGAAACATGTACGCACATACATACGCAGAACCACTGCAGATGGCCAATAATAATGGCTTCTTTAGTCTATAATTCGTTACCAAATTATAATTTTTATATTTTTTACATATAATTAATGAGGTTCATATTTTGTAAGAAAATTGATATTTTATGTAATTATGCGGTCTAGTTGCGAGTCTTTGTGTTTGTTAGGGAGAGACGACTTGGCTGTCCCTACGACTTTTTACAACATCAATTAAGCAAAGAAAAAGCAAATTAGATGAAGTGGCTTTAGGGTCTTCCTTGTCCACTTCTTTGTGTCTGTTTTGTCTTTATCAGTTCATATCCCCTTACAGCTTCCTCTCTTCCTCTTTTTTTTTTTTTTTTTTGAGGATTAGTCCGGGACTAATCTCTTCATGGCCGGAACATCTCAAATTAAGGAGGGCTACCGCTCTACATTCCAAAGATTCGAACCCTCAACCTCTTAGTTAAGCGACGAAGATATGTGCCATCTACATCAACCCCTCTGGTCCTCTATACAGAAATATCACTGTCAAAGGAAGAGAGAAAGGTATAACTAATGTCATGGGGTTTACAGGGTCAAAGGTGAGGACAGCAACCAAAACGGGTCTATAATCCCCTTTCTCTTATACTTTTTTGTTGTTGTTTTTATGTTTGGGCTACAAGCAATGAGAGTCTTAAGATTATAACATTTTTAATTTCCTGTTTAGAAGAAAACTTTCAAGGAAAGATTTTGAAGTGAAGCCGTCATAAGCAGAATATAAAATTGCTGTTGGCATGACCAAGAAGCTGCATGTAAATTAATGAACGTGAACCAACATAAAACTGCATACACATGAAATGAGAGATAGACACAATCCTTTGTGCTATAGTTATAGAGAAAGTCAAAAGACATATTGGTACCAAATGTTTATGGTTTATACAAAATCAGAAACATAGGTAAAGGATGTTGTTTTCTCCTCATTAACATAGAAGATGACAGAACAAAAGGGTGTTGCAGCCAGAGGCCCCTTATTAAAGAGAACTAGTTGGCAAAACAATCTACCTACTGAATTTGGTATAATTATTACGCGCTTCTACAAAAATTAAAGACAACACATTGTTTATGGAGGTGATAATGGAGTATATATAATATGACATCTTGTTGGTTTGTCTGAACAATTAATCAAAAGAACCTGGATGTTTAGGAGGAGGAAGAAGAAGAGTTGCAGATATGTTCTAATTGAGCTAAAGTTCATCACACCGCGCTATACATTAGGGAGCAGTGATGAACCTGTAAATGTAAACAAAACTTAAGGTGGAACATGTTAGTAAATAAATTAGAAGGAAGAATGAGGATTCAGTCAAGAACTGAATAAATTTTCAGACGAGATTAAAAACAGCAAATCATGATTTCAAGGATTCATTGCAGATTTGTGATATCTTCAGTTAGTGGTGGGTGGTGAGGATATTCCTCCATAAAGATCTTCCCGAAGATGACTACCGTAATTATAGGACATTTATTTGTGGATATTTTCCTTTTATACTTGAAAATTGATTGCCTTCTTTATTACGCAAATACTTTGTAAACAATATAAACTCTAATGTAATTCTCCACCGCAACCAAGGGTGGATTTCAAACATTCTCAGTGGGGATAAGTAGGGGTAAGGGGTACGATTCAAAATTAAGAGTATCGCAAAAGTAAAATAAGCATGGAACATAACTTCCTTCCTTCTGGATTCTCCTTCAAGGTCAAAGTGTGGCTGCACCTACGCACTTTCTTTTTCTTTCAAAAATGTGGAGCAGGTGAAATTACAATATTCGAGGACTTGCCTCGTCATCTGCAATGCACGCGACATTTTATTTATTCAAATTAAATAAAGGGCAAGGCTCAGGACATCATCAAGTTGTTGCCAGGTATCTCTCGGAGAATTCAGATCTTCTGTCTAATATTATGGTGTTTTATTGTGTCCAATAAATCTCAGTCATTTATTTATGTGGGTCTTATATAGGTCCCGCGTGGATCTCGCGTGGATCTCACAAAATAAATGGTTGAGATTTCATGAGACAAAATAAGACAGGATAATATTGAACAGAGGATCTTGGTTCTCCCTCGGAGGCCTGTCTTTGTCCCAAACCCATAAAGAATCGTCTTCTCTAATAAAAGCAAAATATCGATCTTCTTTCTCATGAAAACAAATGGAGTGCTTTGATATGTATGTTGCAGACGCAAATGAAGAAGAAGACGATGACGAAATGAACAACCAAAGTTCACTAGTCATTGGATGTTAAACACTATATGCTGAGTTTAAATAAAGTCCAGCTTTGTAACCCTATGCCAAGAACTACTGAATCGAATATCAACTACATTTAAGTTGAATTGTAACGGCTATGTCAGTAAGTCATAACGAATGGAAATGTTGTTTTCTCTTTCTCTCTCTCTCTCGGATTCTATGTATCTTTCTTTCTTTCTAATATTCTCTAGTATTTGTTACCTGCGCTCTAAATCCAATATACGTTTCTATTCTGTTATCTTGATTATTCTTATACAAGCAGACTTAGAACATTGTAGAGTTATCAGAAAACGGAGAATTAGAGAACTTAAGAAGAGGAGAGAAGAGTTTGAGATATAAAGAGTGTTCTTGTAATTCCTTTCCTTTATTACTTCCAACTTAAAAGATATTTATAACAAGAAACAACTTGAATCCTACACAGACTACACCACTAATCCTAGTGGCCAAGAAAACTGGAATGAATCCTAAGTAAACTACACCACTAATCCTAGTGGTCACAAAAACTAGAAAACTAATTGCATGAAAATAGGAAATAGCATGAAATAAGGAAACACTCCAACAACAACACATTGGTTGTATTTGTCCTAGTCTATCGATATAATGCCTTCTCATCAACCCTCAACTCTTTAACTCATGACGCCTGAACTATGCCCATATAACTTAAGGGACATAATGAACGTTTCAACTCCACCCCTCCTCAAAGACCCTTGACCTCAAGGGAAAAAGTCGGATAACTCTTGGCAAAGCATCGAAGCTCCTCCTAGGTTGCATCTTCAATTGATGCACCAGTCCATTTCACCAAAATTTCAGTCCAAGGACAGTACCCTCCCTTTGTTATTGTATGTTTATCCAAGTCGGCCTCAGGTTGTGGCAAGGCTGGTAGGGTTAGAGTTTCAAGTACACAAACTCATCAATTTCAAACTGGACATCCCGGCGATGGCGATCAGTCATGCTCTTCATTTGGTCACAAGCTTAATGCAAAGTAATCTGCAAAGCCTTCAATATCTCATCTCGTTCCTGAAGCACATTGACTACAACAATTATTTTGGAGGTTCCAGGCACATACTTTAACAAAGTTGGAGGTGGCACTCCATAAACAGCTTCAAAAGGGGTTGTATTAATTGAAGAGTGCCATGATGTGTTGAAGCTAAACTCTGCCCATGGCAACCATTCCTTCTATTAGGATATATTATATATATTTTTATTTAGTTGTGGTATTTTAATTAGACATATAAGACATAACTTGTAGGAATTCTACACTACATTAGAGTCTATCATCATGGTGACATTGGAATTAATTTTACTACTAGACGTGTTAAAAATTACTGCTGGATTTTGTTTTTACTACTAGATATGTTGGTAAATTGAAATCATTAATGCCAAATTTTGTGGACTGTGTGGATTGAAGAAAATCAAGGGATGAGGTTGTTGTGTGAATAAAGTCAACGTGGTGGTTGCATAGTTGAATACGAACTCTAATTGCTTATGGGATTGTGTACATCTCAGGTGTTGCATCAACCATGGCTGTGGGTGTGAGTTCATGACACAGTGAATGTCAGCTACGGTGAAGTGGCAATTAGTTGTTAATTGAAGAAACAATGCAACATGTTTTTGTGAAGAAAGAGTTAGCTACGATGAAGAGATTCAACTAGATTATATCGAGAAGATAAAACCATAGCGAAGTCTTTCTTTTATCTCAATTATATTGTCGTTTAGTTCTTAGTTAATTAAATACTTAAGTTACTTTTTTTAATTGTTGTTTGAGTGAAAGTAGTAAGAAAAATCCTCTAATGAGGTTAATACGAGTCGGTTATGTTATCGGGTGTGAAAATCTTTCACAGGAAGTGATGTTGAGGTATAGTTACAAGGATTGACTAGTGTTGCTCTATTGAAAGTATTAATCTAGGTGAGGGTCCCGTAGATGTAGGCAGAGTGTATCGAATTGCGTTACCAAATTTTTAGTATTTTTATTATTTCAATTTTGCTTGCTTTTATTTCGTTCGTGCTAAAAAAGTTTACGGAAAGTTTGCAACATAATTAACAACTTCAGCTTTTCAATTGGTATCACAGTGAAGTCACCGATTCAAAACTTGGTAGCAAGTTGGTCCAAATCTTAGTTTCACGAATATGACTACAAGAGAGAGTGCATCAATCACCAGACCACCACTATTGGATAGATCTAACTATCCTGTATGAAAATCACGGATGAAAGTCTTCATCTAAGCTCAGGGCACGGAAGCTTGGCATTCGATAGTACACAATTAGATGCATCCAATGATCACTGATGATAAAGGAGAGGCAATTCAAAAAGATCCATTTGAATAGATAAGAGTTGAAGAAGAAAGTGCACTTTGAAATTCACAAGCAATGCATGTGATATTCAGTGTTGTTGATGAGGGACGTTTCTTAATAATTTCAGCATGTGAATTAGCTAAAGAAGTGTAGGATGCTTTGCAAACTATTCATAAAGGATTAAAATTTATGATAGTGTCGAAACTACAGATGTTAGCTATGTAATTTGAAAAGTTAAAGATTGATGAGAATGAGACTATTGGAGAATTCCATGAAAAATTGCGAGATATATCAAATCAGGCACATCAACTGGAAAAGAAATACTCCAACGTGAAATTAGTCAAAAAAAACGCTGAGATCACTACCTTCAAGATTTATTCCAAAGATTGCAGCAATGGAAGAGGCCCACGATATTGATAATCTATCATTGGAAAAAGTTTTTAGAATTCTTATAAATTTCGAAATGAGTCTTTTAAGAGGTAAGTAAAAAAGAAGCAAATGATTAGCACTACAGGTGGAAACTGGCAACAATGTGAATGATGTAGAAGATGAATCAGACAAAAATGAAAACTTGGTATTACTCATACAAAATTTTGGTAAATGCTGAAAAGGATGAAGAAGGACAGACTTGATTTTAGACAATATAGCAGAATTTCATCAAGTTATAAGACAACAAGTCAAGACACAAAAGGGTGAATGGAAGGCAAGGAGAATCCAATGTCATGAATGTCAAGATTTTGGACACATTCAAGCTGAATGTGCTAATACTTTGAAGAAGAGAAAAGGAAAATCCTTCACGAGCACTTGGAGTGAAAATGATTCCGATAGTGAATATGGCAGCGAAGAAGAAATCGCTAATAGTTTTGCGTTAGTTGTCCTATATAGCAAAAGTCCAAATACTTGCTTAACAGTAACTGAAAATGAAGTAATTGAAGTCAAAAAAGGGAGAAAATTGAAAATTTTCAAAAACAATCCAACTCAAGATCCAATATCAGATTATGACAGTGTCAGAAGTGGCCTAGATGATAAAAAAGGGGATATTTACGAGGATTACAAAGTTATGTATAAAAAATGGGTGAAAATGTGTAGAAAAAATGAAAGACTGAAGGAAAAGAATCTTTTTATGAAGAACACCATACAAGAGTTAGAAAAGAAGTTGATGTTGACGTTGAATGAGATTGGTAAAACTAGAATGAAATTGATAAGTACTAAAAAGGAATTGAGAATGTTGAATGGAGGCACAAAAAAACTAGATAAGTTGACAGAAACTGGTAAGGTTAAAGGGAATTTCGAAGGCATAGGTTATAAAGATGAGTGCTCGAAAGTGAAATAAGGAAAATTTGATATGTCCAAATAAGTCCAAGAGGTATAACCATTAAAAAAGAATCGAAGATTTATACTCACATGTCTTTTTTGTATAAACTGGAGTTACCTTCGGGATCATTGATTCATCCTTTGTTTCATGTATCACAGTTAAAGAAAGCTAACATAGGGAAAGGCAGAACGTCTTTGTCATTACCTGAATTTATCACTCCAGTCAAACGAGTGCCAGTGGCGATATTGGGAAGATGCAAGATTGAAAGAAACAATTGCGTAATAACTTAGTGGCTCATTCAATGGTCAAACGAAGATGATGCCAATGCAACATAGGAATATCTCTTTGACCTTCAAAAATGTTTTCCAAAAATCAAATTGGTTGAGAGGGATGTTAAGGGAAAGGGAATTATTACAGAGACAAATGAAGAAGAAGACGATGATGGAATGAGTAACGGAAGTTTACTAGTTAGATGTTAAACACTATACGTTACGTTTAAATAAAGTCCAGCTTTGTAACCCTATGCCAAGAACTACTAAATTGTATATCAGTTGTATTTAAGTTGAATTGTAATGGCTTTGTCAATATGTCATAATCGAATGGAAGTGTTGTTTTCTCTGTCTCTTTATTCGATTATGTGTAAATTTCTTTTCTTCTAGTATTCTCTAATGTTTATTACTTACGCTCTAAAATAAAAACAAAAACCTGTTTGAATATTAATGTTAATGTAGTTATATTTTTTATCACTGATAATAATTACATTTTAGACAAAAATTAAAGATAAATTATTTTAATTAAATAAATTTAATTAATCTCTTATATAATATTTATTAACAAATTATTAATAAAATTATGTTATTTTAA
>JANIHY010000209.1:25030452-25044791 GCA_027479065.1 Erythroxylum brevipes
ATAATTAAATTTAATTATTTTATAATTATAAAATTGTACCGATTCAACTAGTGATTGAATAGATCGAACCGATTTTATCAGTGATAAATAAAACTTCTGATTTGATAACTGGTTCGAGCTCCAAAACATTAGACAGCATGTAAGGAGGCAAGAAGACCAGACCGGAGCAATGGCATTGGCAGTTTACACTTGGGAACAGAGGTCTGCCAATTGCCACGGTGTGCATGTCTCTGTATGATTTTGCCAAGACAAGACTTGCCTGCCCAGTACAATCTTTTGTAATTAAACATTTAAGGACTACCGATACTATACTATCCATCATTTTCTTTTTATAATCCCAAGTCCTAAACACGCTCTAGGCCTTTCGACTTTGACTCAAATTTCCACAGAAGAGACCGAGACTGGGAGACCGAGCGTAGGCACAGTTAGAGAGAGAAGGAACCAGCATTGTGATAGGGGCGTTTCTTGCAGCTTTTCGGTGTTCTTTCTCTCACTTTCTCTGTTGTCCCTGTTCCGGATTTGGCTAACTGTTGATTCCTATCTTATCTTTGACTCCTTTCTTCTTCTTTTCTGTAGTTCTTTTGTAGGTTTATTGCTGCCCAGAAAAAACTACAGTAAGCATTTGCTTGCATCAATTCATAAAGAGTTTATTTTCATAGCTTATGCTATAGTCTACCTAATACTGGGCTCACGAAAGTAAGGAGGAGGCAGCCAATTCATCTACCAGCTGAAACAAATCGACCAAAATCCATCTTCTGACTTGGTGACTTTACGTGAGGTAATTTTGTCTGCCTTGGATATGTTAAATTTTTTTTTTCTGGTTCTAGATCTTTGATTTTTGTTGGGTTTGGTTGTTCTTGGCGATCTGTTTTGTTTATTCTAACTTGGGTAGATCAGCAGTATCTTCTTTTGCATATTGTGCGTTCTTTTCTGGGTTTGGTTTTGTTTCACGTTTTCCTTGTCTCCCATGATCTTTATCGGGGCACGGTTTTAATTAAAAATATTTTCATTTGGATGTGATGAAATGAGATCGATCTAACTAATTATTTTTCGTTTTCAAGTTGGTGCTTTTTTGTGATGATCCTTCCATGCTAAATTTACTTTTTTCCATAGCATGTATAATTTGAAAGAAAATGAACTATTACATGGAGGTGACCTAATCGGTTCTGTTAAGTGGTCGAAGAGAGATGATCAAACAGGGTACTAATTGTAAGTATACTGTTCTAGAATTTAATACAGGTATATTAATGTGTTGTTTCCATGTTTCTTAAGTTGGGTTCTCGAGATTGACGTGTGATATTGTATATTTCTCGTCCTGGATGAGCTCTCTGTTTCATATCTTTGGTCATTCATTGTTGTTTCCCCGCACTTGGGAATTCATTTAGTGCTTATATCCCAGTCCCATACACCTATCAAAAAATCATTATAGTTTTTAAGGCCTGTTTTTGGCGTTTCAAGTAAAACTTGCTTTCTTACCCTCAAGTTACTTTATAGTAAAGGTTTATCCTTCTCTCTAAAAGTCAATTAGCCATTTTTTTTTGATTGTGTGACATAGCTGTTACTTTAACTCTTTCCTTTATAGTTGGGTTTACCAATAATAATCTTTCGTCGTGCTTGATAATGTCACATTTGTTATGTTTGGCTGTGGTGGATTGATTATTGAGCTTAAGCTATTCTACCAGGAATATCAGTCATGCCCTTGTTGCCAAGTTGTGGCAACCTGATCTGGTGAAGCTGACTAACTATGAGACTTCTTTGTGGAAGGCAGTCTAGAAACTGTCTGCTGCCTGTTTATTCTTGATTATCCCCGTGTGTGCTGCCTATTGTAATAGAGAACATGGGTTTACTCTGCAGTAAACGGCATCACTACAATGAAGCAGATACAGAAGAGAACGCACAGGTGAATTGTGACATATGAGATTCTAGTTTCAACACCGTTATGTCCATTTCCGTTGGAGAAACTTTAGGAATCCATCTCATTAAGTGGTTGTTATTGACGTAGGGTAAATAGAAGAAGTATCAACTAGTAGCTAAAATTCACAAAATCAACTAGCATTACACTTTTTAGTTGAAAGCTCAAGTTTGTTGAAAAATTTTATATTGCTTGTCGTTGAAGGGCTGAATATATGCATATTTATAAAGAAGTTTTTAGGACCTTCATTTTAGTAGGAAAGTGTTCATAACAAATTTAAATCCTATTCTAATAAAAATTCTGCAAGTCCTAAATAACTAGGATAACATATGTAAAATAGAATAGCATATTTAACTTACTACTTCTTCTTATCTAATAAGGAATCATTACATAATCTAAATTGCAACCCTTATCTTTGATGTTAACTCAATTCTCAATCGTCATCTTACCAAATTAAAGCTTGTGGTTGACTAATCTTTCCTCCTTTATTTCTTTTATAGACTAAGTTCTTTTGCATCAATTCTCTCCGACTTGTCTGAAGTCGTCGCCGACGTAGAATGTGACAAATACTTGATGTAGAATGTAACAAATATTGATCATATAAGTTTGGATTCAAATTTTGAAATTCAGAGTCTAAAATCTAAGTACAGTTAGAAATCAGTTTTCCGTCCCACTTGACAAGAGATTGTTGATGTTTTCTGTCTCTTGTGGCTATAATTTGTTTATAAAGAATATCCTCTTATCTCCTTTTTACGATGAGGAATGGTTGAGATTCGCACAACTATGGTAGGAGATTGTGTATCATTATATCCATGATAAATAGTTAAGTCTGCAACATTAAAAATAGGACTAATTCCCATATTACTTGATAATTCCAAAATATAAACATTAGCACTTATTTCATTTATGATCTTATAAGGTCTTGTACTCTGTGAGTTGAGTTTCTTGTATTTTTCATTTGAGAAGCGCTCTGGACAAATTCTAACCATCACCATTTCTCCTTCATTGAATTCCACGAATCGACGATGTTGATTGTTGGTTGTTATCTTTTGTTGTACCTCATCAAAGATGTCTCTAATGAATGGTAAAGGAACCAAATCAATAAGCTTACTTGGTTGAACCCCAAGACTATCTCAAAAGGACTCTTACCAATTGATTTATTTATAGAACTGTTGTATGCAAATTCTGCCATAGGAAGAAGTTGGTCCTAGTTTTTCACATTGTCTCCAATTAAACATCTTAACAAGTCTCTAAAGTTTCTATTAACAACCTTTGTTTGGCCATCAATTTGGGAATGGAAAGAACTTGAAAATTAAACCTCAGTGTTTAATGTTTTCCTAGAGTTCTGCAAAATAACTCATAAACTTCACGTCATGATTAGATATGATTGGTTAAACGTAATCCATGGGGATGTACATCTTTCAAGAATAGTTTAGCAGTGTGGACAACATTATAAGTTTTGACCCATATATTTGCAAATAGTTTCATAACAAAATCACATGGCTTCTCTACATCATAGGCATCAGGAACATACGTATCGTTACTTCTTGTAGTTAGATGTACGAACTTGCCATTATTGCTGAATTTTGACTTTGTAGTGGGCTCACAACTTCCTTATTCATTTGTTGTATTAATTGTGCATCGTCATTCAAGTCTACTTCTCCTTCATCAGCACTACAACACAATCTTTATCAACAAAATCAACAATATCCTCAAGTTTTGAACCATCAAATTCCAAAACCTCAAGTAGTTACTAGTTAATCTTTTTAGCATCATGTTTTGTTATTTTAGCTTATTGTCCTATTCTTTCAACCTGTTACACTGTTGTTTCCTCTTTTTGTTTAAGTGTTTGAACTTATTGTTCAGTTGTTTCAACTTTAGGGTTTACCAAAGAATCGACTCTGTTCCATTTTTCTTTATCGTTAACGCTTTGATCATCTCTTACTGTCAAACTCTGCATGTCATTATCATCTTCCATTGCTAAACTCTTCATATCATCAAGTATTTGAGCACCTTCTACGTGTAGGCTCGAATCCTTGAATTGATCTACTAACTTGAGGAATAAAAAATCAGTACATGATTTTTCAGCCAAGATTTTCTCGTACACTGCATGTTGTTGATCAATATTAGTCCTTTCTTCTTGCTTATCACTACGTTCTCCATTTTCAGCATCAAGTATAGGTTGTTCGTTGATATAATTTTTTCTTGTTGGAGTTTTGATTGGGGAATATATGTCAACGTTGTCTAGCCTCTTCTAAATTTGTTGAACATGTTTTCTTATTGGAGTTGTTACATGTAAGTGAATTTTTGGAACACATTGTGAATGAGGATCATCGATACCCAATTTTTTACAATATTCAGAAGTATTTCACTTACTCTAGCTCGCTGAATATTCTTCTATATGCCTTTTTACTGCGTATCATCATTGTGAACCAAAGATCTAATACCAAATTGATGTAGGAAAAATAGAAGAACCAACTAATAGCTAAAACTCACAAAATTAAGAAATATAACTGATATTAGGCTGCCTGAAATTTCAAGTTTCAGGTTTGAATTTCGGCTAAGAATACTGAAATTTCATAGTTGCTTGATTGCTAGAAATTTAGGCTTAGAATTTCAAGGTTTAATATGACTGGAATTTAGATTTAAGATGGTTAGAATTTAGGTTAGGTTTGCTGGAATTTAGTAAGGAAACAATCAATAGAGAGTAGAAAACTAGGAATCACTCTTAGAAAAAAACATCATGCCTTCCAATTAAAAGCTCAAGTTTGTAGAAAAATTTCAGATTGCTTGTCATTCAATGTATAAATATACACATTTATAAAGAAGTTTTTAGAACCCTTATTCTAGTAGAAAAGGTTTCTGAACAAATTTAAATCCTATTCTAATAAACTTTAAGTTCTTTTGCATCAACTATTCTTGTATTGAGGCTTCATCTAATTGCTTAATTGCATCTATAGGCTGCAGAGATTGAAAGACGAATTGAACAGGAGACAAAAGCTGAAAAGCACATTCAAAAACTTCTACTGCTTGGTACATATTCTGTGGTAGCCACCGCATTTTTACTTGTAAATGATATCTATCTTTGAAGTCTTGCTTAGTAATCTAAGTTAACCCAAGATTGTAGAGAGTTTGTTCTTGAAATTGATGCACACAATGTGGGTCACCTTTCATGGTTTCCATGGAGTGGAGCCCTCTTACATATAATTAAACAACAATTATGAATCTACAAGTTCTACATTTCTTTTGTTCTTAGCGTATAAACAAAAACTGACTTAAAAAGTGCCATATTCATAGGTTGTATAAGGATAAACCATTTGATGTTTGCTTTCTACATTCTTTTGCAACAAATGTCCTCTTTAGAAAATTAGCCTTAGATTGTCAGCACTACATGTGCTCAATTTCTCCCGTTCCTGTTAATTTCCTGTGAACTTATTGTTAGATGTTGCACTAGCTTTCTGCTTTCTTGGATGAATCATGAGTTCTTACGTTAGTCAAGCTTAAAAAACATACCTACTATTAGTCATTTTGCACATTTTTTCTCAGCATGAGTTTTGAACTTGAGTTTTCCCTTTCATGCTTCATACATGTTTATTTCTTAGAATTTGCATCACATGGCCAGAAATTTCTGTTTATTTTCTCATTTTCTTATTTACTGATGTGGCCAACCTTCCTTGCTTAAGGTGCTGGGGACTCTGGGAAATCTACTATATTTAAACAGGTCAGAAAGAATAGACCCTCCGTGTTAACATGAACTTTCTTTCCATGTAATTCTAGTGCATATGCATCTCTGATGCATGGTTCCTTTTGCAGATTAAACTTTTATTTCAAAGTGGGTTTGATGAGGGAGAGCTAAAAAGTTATATTCCTGTCATCCATGCCAATGTCTATCAGACAATAAAAGTATGCTATACTTCAAAGGGTGTGTTGGTTATTTCCCTTTTTGGCCAACACGAAAAATAAATAAAGTGAACTACTGATAGAAAAAATTTGGCTAGTGCATGTTTGAATTATTTTTTAAATGTGTTATTCAATTTCTTTTTGCAGGTATTGTATGATGGATGTAAAGAATTGGCTCAGAATGAAGCAAATTCGTCGAAGTATGTAATATCCAGTGAAAATAAGGTTTGAATTCATTTTGTATCCATAGTGTTGCTTTCAAGTGATGTTGCTCTTTTAATTTATTTAATTTCATCCCAGACCCCCACAACCTAATTCCGTGGATTCACATACACGTACATATAAAAGAAAACGAACAGATGCAGAATATATGTGTGCACAGCTATTTATCTATATGCACCTCAAAATTTTGTTAAAGTTTGGAATGTGGAGCTGGCAGCTGCTTAAGCCTTTGTTACTTTTTTGGACTATCATGTTATTTGATTGATTTTGTTAGCTCCATCAGATATTTCTGTTTATTGTTTGTAATGAAGAATGTTTCTTTGATATCAGGATATAGGGGAGAAACTCTCAAAGATTGGAGGCAGGTTTGATTACCCCCGTCTCACCGAAGAACTTGCACAGGAAATTGAAACTCTGTGGAAAGATGCTGCAATTCAGGTAGCTGATAGATTATGTAATGGTTCATACTTATAAACTTCTACTTATTTTGTTCCTTTTAGCCTTGTTTTCTACTTGATATATTTAATATCTCTCCGTGCTTGTAGGAAACATATGCCCGGGCCAACGAGCTCCAAATTCCAGATTGTGCCTACTATTTCATGGAAAATTTACGAAGATTGTCTGCCGCAACTTATATTCCAACAAAGGTATATTCTTTCAGTGTCCTAATAATCTATCGTGTTATTAACTGCTTTAATCCTCTGCAAACTTGAAAAAAATCTGATCATTTTGCAAACTATAGAGATGTGAAATAAGAACATGTTCTCAAGGCACCCCATGTTTTGTAATATCACTACATTGATTGCTACCCAGCTTAGTTTCCATAGACTTTCCGTACAGTGTGGAAGAGGCCATTACTCCCACCAGATTGCTGATAGCAAATCCTGTAATTGATTTACCTTTTTATGCTTTGAAGAATCTATTGAGCTACCTCCATCAGCTGGTCTTGATGTCCTTTTTTCATTTCGTTCATGGTGTTGAACTGTAGTCTAAGAGTGTTTTAAGCCTTAGTCATGACATGTTAAGAGTTTATTTCCCCTTAGACTTTAAATGTTTATACAGTGGACTTTTCTTTTTTAGCTCTTAAATATAGATCTTTCTGACACTTCATGTATTTGGTGTTGTAGGAGGATGTTCTATATGCGAGAGTTCGAACAACTGGTGTAGTAGAGATTCAATTCAGGTGAAGTTACTAAGATATTGTTGTTTGATATTTATAATGTCTATGTTTCTTGACTTGCTTTGCTTTACTCCTGTGGCTTTTTATAGAACAAGCTCGTAGTTCAACCAAGATGTTTGCAACATAATATTATTCCTTTCAGTGTAATTTTCTTTGACCTTATGTCACAACCGTGCAACAGGCAATGTTTGGGGATAAATATAGATATTCTCTCTGTAGTTCCCAAATGCCATTATGATATGATGAAGATGTTCATGTAAGCCTTGAGCATGAGCTTCTTCAAAGTCTAATATGATCCAACAGCTTTCTGGATTTTATCAGTTTTGCTTGAATGTGAGCTATAATCTGCTCCATGATATCTATGTGTCCAGAACTGTGAATGAACAGCCCCATAAGCTATCATTTGTGCATAGTAAATCTGAGCTTTTCAGCTTGCATCTCATGTTGAGTTGATTTGGCAGCCCTGTTGGAGAGAACAAGAAAAGCGGCGAGGTATATAGACTTTTTGATGTTGGTGGCCAACAAAATGAGAGACGTAAATGGATCCATCTATTTGAAGGTGTTACTGCTGTAATTTTCTGTGCTGCAATTAGCGAGTAAGATTTCTTGTTTCACTACTGGTATGGCATCATGTGGTCATCAGGCTTTGGGCATTGATGCTTTTTCCCGTTCTCTGGATCTCATGTGTTCTCCTTTTATTTATTGGTGTTTGAATCATTAATTTCCTAAAATTGCCATTGTTCACCCACTTTCTGCATGGCAAGTTTCCGACAACTTTGTAGGGTGCCTCACCATTATCACCATTATCACCATGAATTGACTGGTTAAATAGCATCAAATATTTTCAGACAAATGTTATGAACTAATAAGCTTCTCATCATGTGTCAAAAGTGCGTAACTTCTTATTTGTGGTCACTCTGTTCCCATTATTCTATAAAATTCGGAGCCATTGATGCTAGCTGAGGTGACACAACTTATCTATTTGTTAACAATCAGAGGTAATAACAGTCTGAACAAGCACTGATTTGATTATGGTGCTTCAGGTATGATCAAACACTCTTTGAAGATGAAAACAAGAACCGTATGACAGAGACAAAGGAACTTTTCGAGTGGATCTTGAAGCAACCATGTTTTGAGGTTTTTCAGGGCTTCTGCTCTCTGCTCTCAGCCACTTTATTTGTTATTCCTTCTCTTCCAGTTCTCATTTTTCCTTTTCATGACATTTGTTATGAGATGAGCTTCCTTATTCAGATTGTCTTATTAGTGTTCTATTGTATTTCTGTATACAGAAAACGTCCTTCATGCTATTTCTAAACAAATTTGATATATTTGAAAAAAAGGTTCTTAAGGTATGTGCTGATAGTCTACTCATCATATTATGAATGAAAATTGTCACTAGTTTAGGTCTTTGATGATCTAACTTCTATAGGTGCCACTGAATGTCTGCGATTGGTACAAGGATTATCAGTCAGTTTCAACAGGAAAACAAGAAATAGAGCATGCATACGAGTAAGAATTTGTATCTTACTGCTTTATCTTCTCTACAAGAAATGATCAGTACTACCATCTAAAACAGTTGGACCAAATTGTTATATTAGCTTATGCCTCAAAATTTTCTGCAGTATGTTTACTCCCAACTGTATTAGTCAATTGGCTGCTTACTTGCAGTCCTGCGAAATGGGGACTGCATGCAGTATAGTAATGGCCAATATAGGGTCATTGCCTATGACAGTTTGCTAATTATTGAATGCTTGTTTTGCAGAACAATTAGTTATATGTCCAGTGGCAGACTGACCATTTTTATTTTTAGTCCTTCATTGAGTGTCTTTCTTGGTTCCACGGAAGAGACTTAATAAGCGTTGCCCTTACTCTTGTTCTTCAGGTTTGTGAAGAAAAAGTTTGAGGAATTGTATTTCCAGAGCACAGCCCCTGATCGTGTAGATAGGGTGTTCAAAATTTACAGAACAACTGCTCTTGATCAGAAGCTTGTAAAGAAAACGTTCAAGCTAGTTGATGAAACTTTGAGACGCAGAAATCTGTATGAAGCTGGTCTATTGTGATTGAAAATTTTTTTACTTGGACACTGAAGATAAGAATTTTGAGCATTCTTTGGCAGTTGGCACAAACACCTCTCACAAGTTTTTGCGGTTTGCAAACCACTCCCACCCGCAGTTGAAGGAGATGATTTTTTTCACCTCATATGATTTCATTACCTGGTGATTTGTCATGATTTGTTCTTTTTTTCATTTCTTTTTCTGTTCATGTTTTATTGACCAGAATCGGTATTGGTTGAACCTATTAAAGTAACCTTCTGTATTCGTTTTCTTATGAATACCACCAGGTCATTTTCATATTTATTCTCGCTCTCTTGATTTGGAATAAAGACTTCATTGCAAAATGTCATTGGTACAAGTACGGGAAGGAAAATATAGTTCTAGTGGTGCTAAGTATCAAACCATGGCAGCTCTATCAGTGATATGCTTTCCTTGCAGGTCTTGCCAAGTAACCATCTAAATCGAGAACTAAAGTTATTGAACGAGGAATAGAGTATAGGTTGTTGACTAGTATAACAGCTAAAGCTGCTGTTGCATTCAATAAATGTCGTATGTAGTTCCTATCTTGAATGTACTTTCAGCCTAATTTTTAAGCTATCGAGATTAGAGGTATAGAATCGCAGAACCGGTTGAGCAAGTATTGTTCTTGCCTTCGGTATCAAGCTTCCAACAGTCCAAGATTAACAGCCGGTTATCAAAGTTGCAAGGTCGTCCTTGTGCCAATATGTACGATGAAAAAATAGGCCAAACACTCGAACCCGAAATGGGGTTATTGATGGACGCTGTAATGTTATATGACAGTTCCATTACAAGTAGCTAAAAAATGCATGCATAGTCTACATACAAGTAGCTCTAAGAAACATAAAGGAAAGAGATAAAAAGGTAGAGACGTTTGATGATTTTTATCTTCTCGGTTTATATTGGAGGTGGGATGCTCTGTCTAATCTTATTTTGTCTAACTCTATCCGATTGAAAAACGCCGTTGTTTCAGCTTAAATTTTACAAATTATGTTAATCTTCCAAATTTCATGGCTTATGAGCTAAGTCGACCCCAGTCGACGTCCTCCTCGTCTTCATCTTCATTATCATAAAATAAAATTTTTTCAAACACTACCATTCTTTTCAACACTAATGTTTCTCAGATTCCTTCACTTTCACTTATCTTCAAATCCTTAGAAGATCATTGCCACTTCAAAACCACTCTCACTGTCTCAACTTTCTTTGCCCCTTTCTTACACTTTATAATACCCAGATTCTTGAATCTCAACCACATCAAAGTGTGTGATTTTTACTAAGACCTTGATTCGGTTCTCGACCTAATTTTCCAACGTGGATTACATATTGAATCCCTCAATATTTCCGGCCAATCCCACTTTCCTTTGATCGGTGTGTGAAGGTTGGGATCGAAAGTGAGAAATTTGTAACTTAAGCTTTATAAACCTCAGTTTGTGCTCTAGACTAACAAGCTCAACCTTCTTAACACTCGTGAGAAACCGCCCTTCACTGGAAGATCTCATAATGGAGAAGACTAATCTTCTTGTTGAACATATAGTGAAATATTCGATCAATCATTGAGTCAATTCTCTTAACCTTAATAGGGAATAATAAATTGAACGATAAATACATAAAAGATATTGCCTTGTCTTGCCTTGGATTAGAAGTGTTAAAGATCAGTTATTGTCCTTCTATCACAGAAGAAGGGATCAAAGAAATTATGAGAAACTACAGAAAAATCATGCATTTGGAGATGAATAGATGTCTGGGGATAAAGAATATTGAGTTAAAATTTGAACCTCTTAAATTGGAGATATTGCAAGAAAAGGGACCAGGAATGGATGATGAAGCATTAACAGTGATTTTTAAAAAATGCCCTGGATTGATGCAGTTGGACCTGGAAGGTTGCCTAAATGTGACAACAAAAGGCGTGACTCAAGAGACGCAAAACTGTAAATTGTAGGAGATTAAGAGATATAAGTTTGAAATAGTGTGACAAAGTGAAAGTTGATATTATAAATTTCTTGGTGCTCTCAAGGTCATCATTGAGAAAAATAGTCCTGCCATGTGGATTATCTCCATCTTATAACTAAGAACATTCTTCTTGCGACATGGACGTTTACTTTGCCAAAGGTAACTTCTGAAGCTTCAGAGTGTCTTTGGTTGAACTGTATAGAGTTGTTTTTTTATTAAATTCTTAATGAAGTTCAATTGTACTCTCTTGAATTGATAATTTCCTGTAGCCTTTTCCTTTTGCTTTTCAATATTATTTGTTGTCTCAACAAACTCGCTTTATATAAGTGTAAAAACTTTCACGAACAACTATCATTCTTCTTTATTCTTCCAAATTTTGTTTGATCAAGTCCATGGAATCTTTATGGTGTGCCCAAATATTGCCTCTCTATATAGTCACCACTCTTGATCCAAAACCAATACAAAATTACCATCTTGATGCTTCAATTGGAAGCTTTTCAGATACCCTTTAAATCTATGACTTTAACTTGCACTTTCACAGTCGTGCCAGTTAAGTCACGACCATGACTTGCACTTGCAACGTCGTGCAAGCTAAGTCACAGTCATGACTTGCATGCAAGGCCGTGTAAGTTAAATCGTGGTTGTGACTTAACATCTTTCTTATATTCCCCTAAATTTGGTTTACAACTCAAGTAGCCAATGTTTACTTATTAAATGTGAAGCATGCCATATATAAATTGAAGTTTTTTCATTAAAATCCATCAACATCTTTCCAAATTGGGAACAATAAATAACACCTTGTAATAAAACTATTACTATACATAGATAAAACAACAAAAGCTTTAAGGCTCATCAACACACCTAAAGATAGATATTGAGAACTACCGATACCTACGATCTACCAACTGTTAGCAATCGAATTTGAAAAAGGGTGTGTGACTGCTAGAGATGGGTATGACCGACATCATTCCCCAGTCACACTTGTGACTCCCCAGTCACAGGTGTGACTCATAGGCCTTTAAATATACCCCTCCCCCTAATACTCACCTTTTCCTTGTTTCCATATCTCATTTAGGCATTCTCCATCTTCTACACTTGCAACTGCCATGCCGTGGCTACTCCTTACCTAGTCTCCGTCGTTACTCCTTACCTAGTCTCCAGTCGTAGTCACCATGCAATCGCACGCCCTCACATCCACCCAGTTGCATCACACTGCGCTTGCATGCAACCACCGTCCTTCTCACCTGAATCTCCTCTCTTTACCCCGACCACGGATGCATCCCTTGCCAACGTATGCCCGTGCTCACCCAACGCATGCCTGTACGTCATCTTCACCCCAACCACTACCGCGCATGTCCTTGCACCTTACAACACTGCATCCCCCACACCCTGTTGCACTGCAAAGGTGCACAACCATGACACCCTTGTTGCCGCTTAACTCAACAACACACATCCGTGCGTCACCTCTTAACATAACGCACACCCATGAGTCCACCACCCCAAACCTAGTACGAGAACACACTTCGCCTATATCGACGTAGCTAGATATGCCTCCAAGAATGAAACAACCCAGAGTTCCCTCACCTCCACCACAGGAGCCAAATTCTGGTATCTCGTGCCTCAACTTTCAAACTAGAGAGTACTAGCAAAGGTACACCTTTCTTAAGGATTGTCAAATTATTTCGAATAGATTTTTAGATTCTCAAGTACTTATTGAATTGGGAATATTTGATCGAGTACATAAGTTGTTGCAAAATATAGGCTAGGAATAATTTTCTGAATATAGGAAAATTTGTATATGGAATTGACATTAGAGTTTCTGACCACTTTAAAACAGTTCATGAAACTAATGTTAGGGAGACTACTGGGAGTTTTAAATTTCAATTAATGAATGCAAATCATGTGATCACTTTAAAAGTGCTTAATGCTATTTTTGGCTTTTCAAATAGTGATTTATATGAATATCTTGAAGATTTTATGGCTAGCAACTTTTTCTCCCAAGTGACCAATTCTAGGAAAATGTTTTTCCCTCAATCGACCTAAATCATTTGCCATCGTACCCTTCATTATCTCCATCAATTTTTAACTTTTACACTATTCGATAGAGGAGATAGCAATGGGCAGTTTCTAAAACTAAATTATTTATTTTGTGGTGTATGGTACATATCAGGCCCTTCAATGTCAGAAGTTGGTTAAGTGTGCATTTAAATGAATTCGCTCAATCTAGTGCAAGTAAAATTGTAGTTAGGGCATTTGTGACTCAAATTGTAGAACATCTTGACTTGCTAACTGAGAGAACACCCATGCAGCTAGTTTCGAGCAACTCAACTCTCGACTTTAAAGTTTTGGTGTCGATGAAGGTTATCAGGCGATAAGGCGATCGCTATGCTCTTATCCATGATTGCACGGGGGAAGCTTCAAGCAACAAGCAAGCTCGAGTTACGAAAATGGAAGTTGCACAAGATGATGATGTTCCACAGCCCGAACAAATGCATCAAACTTCTTCAACCACTTTTTGGAGTACCAATCACTACTAAATCAATTGATAGTATATGAACGACAAACAAATGCTAGGCTCCACAACATTGAGGCTAGCTTGATGGAGATCCAGACCTTTATGGCCAATTTGAATACTCTTTTCGGATAGCCTCCATCCCTTTTTTAGTATCGCGTTTCTATCATTTCCCTTTTTATTGCTTGTTGTTTCAATTTCTTTTCGTTTTCATCTTTGTTCTTACTTTAGTTTTTTTGCCTCTTAGATCCCACTTTCATTTTCTTATTACATTGAGGGCAAAGTGATATTTAAGTGTACGAGGAATATCAGTTTCAAAAAAAAATTATTATTTGGTTGTTGTATGTTTGTTTTCCCATTTAGTAGTTAGAGATGCATGGTAATTAACTGAACTTAATTTGGTTTAGAAATGCATAATATGAGTAAATGAGTATACTTGCATGCTTAGACTAATTGTGTAACATCCCATTACCGATGTGATGGGCATGTTGGTAAATTAGGACGGGTAGGATTGCATACTGCATTTTACTGATTGAGCATTCATTGACCTCTAATTATAGAGGAATGAATTAATTGCACATGCATTGATAG
>JANIHY010000209.1:25094519-25122346 GCA_027479065.1 Erythroxylum brevipes
ATAATAAATTTTATATAATTAATAATAAAATAATAAATTTCTTATTAATGAAAAATAGAAAATATAAAAAAATAGATTCTTTAATTGTTTAATGTTTCCGTCACTTACGTAAATAAAACTTGAAATAGCGTCTGTTCTCTTCTTGACAAAACCAGTCGCTGACTCTGTTTTGTTTCTTCTGCTCATCTATCCCTCTTATCTTCTTAGGTTGGTTCTTCTTTTTATTTTTATTTATCTCCTAAAATTTTATTTTTCTCTATTGAAAGCAGACGTTGAACGTTTGTCTTCAATGCAAACGTCGAATGTCTGCATTAAAAATGCAGGCGTCGACACGCAAACCTTAACCCCTCAATATAATTTGGTACCCTAAAACCACTCCAATACTTAGCCATCAACATAAGATATTTTTAGAACTCAAGACATTTTGTACAACTCTAGTACCTAACCATCGACAAAGGGCATCCTTGGGACCTAGAATGGCCCGAGATAGTAGCTAGCCATAACTTGATCGTATCTCAACAACTCTTCAATCTATGACCACCGAATATAACCTATCCTAAGCAAGCCACAAATTCACACCTTTCTTAATCTATTCTCAAATTGTTATGAACTAGTATTTATCTATTTTCATGAATGTAATTTATATTAATTATACACTTGCATAACTGCAAATTCAATTATCATAATTTTCTCTCGAGCTATCAAGCGATACACATCACAACATGTAACAAAATATAAACATTGAAATTTTTGTACCATATTAAATATAAAGAAATTTCGTAAAAACTCAGTTATTTAATTATAAATCATTAATTTAATTAATTACTAATTCAAAATATGATTTACTATAAAATAATTTGTTAATAAAAATTTACAATTTTATAAATTGTCTATAATTATAATGATATAGTTTAAAGTTATCCTTACCTGATTTTTAGACTCAACTATTTTGATTGGTCCAATCTACTCCATATTGACATGGTTGTTAGGAATTTCTTATGGACTAGCACTAATAACTCCAAAAGCAAAGCTAAAGTTAAATAGGCTAAGATTCATAAGCAAAAAGATAAAGGGGACTTGATGTTGGACCCCAATCTTTTAGTGAAATTTAGAAATATTAAATGTATGAAATGAGTGTTTTTGTATATGTAATGTATTATAGATGCTTTTGTGATTTAAGAAAATTGATGAGAAAAGAATTGATTGATTTTGATGACTTTGATATTTGAGTATATTTGTATGGATTATGAAAGTTAAAGTGAATGAGTTATTGAAATGGAAATTGAAAATCAAGAAATAAAGAGTGGAAGTGTGAGAATTTGGAGAATTATGAAAGTTTGATTTTTGGAGTAAAGAGTTGACCTTTTGATTTAAGCAGAATTTGAGAAAATGATCTTCATGAAAATTGTAGCTTCTGTTGAAAGCTTTCTGTCGCCATAAAGTATGACACTTTTCGTTGTCAGAATTGAAAGTTATAAAATTTGGAAGTTTGAATGTGGCATAGGATGACACATATTTGGTAGAAACTTTGACTGAATAATTGACCTAGTTAAAGGTTGTAATTGCTTTTAAGTTCTTCATGAAAGATTTAGATAATGTTCTGATCTTTACATTGATGTGAGGTATGCAATTTTTAGGCCATGGAATGTGAAGTTATGATTTTTGGAAGTTTCTGTTACTGATTTAACATGATTATTAGTGGATAGAACCTTTGCTTGGAAATTTAGCTTCCTTAGAGGCCAAATTGATTTTTCTGTCCTTCATGAAAGTTGTAGGTGACTTTCTGCTCTTTGCATTGATATAAAATATGACATGTTTAGACTTTGGAGTTGAAAGATAGAATTTTTACAAAGTTGAGTTATTGGTTAGGGTTTATTAATTGGACAGAATCTTTGATTAGAAATTTGATCACTTTAGAGATGGAATTAGTTTTTTATTTCTTCATGGAAGTTGTAGAGCTTCCTTTAAGCTTTCCATTGATACTAACTTTGTCAAATTTAGATTTCGAAATCAAGAGCTATGATTTTTGGAAAATTTAGATTATTTTTGCATTTATGAAATAAATAAATAAATAAATAAATATTTTGGTCAGGGATGTTCACCCTTGCGAGCGCTCGCGAGGGCGAGCGAGCTCTCGCTGGGTTCGAGCCGCTCACCCTCGCTAGTGCGGGCTCGCCCAGCGAGCGTCCGGTGCGACGTCGTTTCCTCCTTCTTGCACGACGTCGTTTCGTTCTTCTTCTCCTCAGCGCGCGCGTTTTTCGTTAGACGACGTTGTTTCGCTTCCTCCTTCAAAACATTGTTTTGTTTTTCCTCTCTTCAGCGTGTTGCCGTTCGGTCTCCATGCGACATCGTTTTCCCTTGCGTGTTATGTGACGCCGTTTTGATTTCTTTTGTTATTTCCTTCTTTAATCCGACCCTTTTGCAATATTTGACTCATATCTTTTCCGAATGACATCCGATTGACTTAGTTTTTGAAGATTTAGATTCCTAAGACAATTATCTACATCCTCATGGGAAATTTATGAATTTGTGAGATTAAATTAAGGATGCTTGATTTAATCAAATTGAGATGGATAATTTTCTGAACATGGTTCAGTCTTTTGAGAAATTCTTGATCTGTGGAGATCCGATTGAGTTGATTGTTGAGGAAAAATAAAATAGAGACATGGGGCTACAAATAATATGAAGTAATTGAATTTCAATTTAGCCCCTAAGACTTACAATTTCTGAATTGAAGTCGGTTTTAGTGTTCAGTCTTGGATTAGAAAAATCTGACAGTATTTAGGCCATAACTTTTGCTCTAGTAGCCCAAATGAAGTGAATCTTGATTTGGATTAAACTAGAAAGATAAGGCTACAATTTGTCTGAAGGAAGTGAATTTTAATCCAATCTCTAAGAATGCCAATTTTTGGATGGAAATGAAGTGCTGGAAAATGTTTTAGCATATGAATAACCTAAAATGTTTGGAGTATGAATTTTGGTGTAGTGCACCAAATTAAAGGATTTTAGTAGCATTATGAAATTAAGACAATAAGGAACATTTCTCTAGAAGGAAGTTTTGGTAAATTCCTTCAATTTGAGGGTGAGAAAATTGTCCTAAAGTAAGTATGAATGAAAATAAAATTCAGGGGCAATTTTGGAAGTTCACTTAAAGGGTTAAGGTTTAAGGCTTATCTGGAGGGACAAAAGTGTCATTTATCATTCATTAAAGACTAGAGGAAAGGGGCTGTCGTTTTTAAGAGGTGCAACCCACGAAATTACAAGGAAAAGAAGAATAGAAGGAGAGAAATAAGAAAAGAGGAAGAAAGATGGGTTTCGGATGAGAGAAGAAGGAGAAAGAAGAAAGAAATAGCTAGGGTTCCGATTTTCTTGGGCTTCAAGTATGATTTTTGAGTTGATTCAAGGGGAAAAGGATGAAAGAAGACAAGAGCTTCCTTCCAAGCCAATAAAATCCGAAATTGAAGAAGAAATAAGGTAAGAGGCAAGTTGTGACCTTTGTAATTTTATTGAGTTTTTGGTTTAGATAGCTTATATATTATATGGGTTTGTGATTTCTAAGCTTAATTTTGGAGATAGCATGGTTTAATTGGTTCAATTTTGGATGATTAATTAATTAGAGTTTATGTTATGAATTAGGGAAAATTAAGGAAGGGCTTTAGTGAAATTGAAGCATTGGATAAGCTTCTAGCATGGAATTGAGGTGGGTAATGTGTTTATATTTTGAATTATAAGTTAAATTTGTGTTCTTGAAAATTAAAGAAAGTGAAAAGGGTTTTTAAGAAATTATTTTTGAATGATTAAAATTCCTTGCTTTTGGGAATGATTTAAGAAATTGAAATAATTATCGAATTCGGTATTTCTTCAAAAGATTTGAATAATTTGAAAAATGTCTATATTGAGGATTTCATTATTTTGAAAGAATGTGATTTTGTTTTGATTTATGATTTTGTTAAATTACAAAATTGTGGATTCTTGGGTGTTTGAATTATGATTGAGATTTTGATATGTGCACTAGATTGTTATGTGATTTTTGAAATTGTAGAAATTTTGAATGGAATTGTTGTTTGATACTTGAATGATTGGAAATTTTGTTATGCAAATTTTGGTTGAAAGTATGAATGACATTGTGTTGTATATGACACGATATGAAAAGATCAGTTTTGAATTTTGCCTTCGGACAATTTGTTTTTCTCAAGTATGACATATGTGATATGTGGGTTTGGTTAGGTCCCTTAAATTGAGTCAGTGCACTGTCTCTTTTCTTTAAAGGGCTTCTCCCGCCTGCCCGCAAGTGGCATTAGAGCTCCAATTTTTGGACTCTCATAAGTCACAGCTACACTGGACCGCTATGCGAGAAAGTGTAGTACGTTCCGTTCACGGTTGCACAGGACCGCTATGCGGGAATGTGCAGTACGTTCCGTTTTGGACCGACCTAAACCATTTTGATATGTTATGTTTTTTGATTTGCATTTATATGTGATTGCATTCATGTTTTTGAATTTGCTTAAGAATTGTGAAAAATGTGAGAAATTTGAGAAATGAGAAATTGAGGATTTTTGTCAGACGTGAAATTTTTTTGAAATTATTTATAAATGATTTGAAAAGTTTGAAAAGTGAGCTTTTGATAAATTGCTCTACTGTGAAATGTTTTTAAATAGCAAAAGTTTTGCAGAACGATTTTTGCTTAATTTTCAATTTATAAACATATTATTCACCAGCTTTAAGCTCACCCCCCCTTTCATCCCCATCTCCAGGTATTCGAGCAGGAGATCGGATGAAAGACGGTCAAGGCATCAATTCGACCTTTGCATGTTTTTGTAATTCGTATAATTTAGATTTTTGATATTGGTTTTGTTTATGGAGTGGAATGCCATTAAAGATTGTAATGTAATTACTTCGGGATGTAAATGAATTCCGAACTTAAGAATGGAATTGTACATGGATATGTGAATTATGAAATTGTGTATATAATTGAGTATGATGTATATGAATTCTGGAATTGTATAATTTATGAATGATTGGGTTGTGTTTAGATTGCATTAAGAATTTGTATATTAAAGATTTGAAGGGGATTTGTGTATGATTTGAGATGTGAATGTGATTTGCATATGAATATGGATGTGGTTGATTGGGAAGTGGTCTGACGATTCTGAGATTTGATTAAGAATAGAAGTGTTTTTAAACCATTTGCAGGTTTTAGGGGTTGTTAAAATACAGCCGTCATGTTGCCCAATTTTTGATAAAATTGGTTGTATGGCAAAGATAGAATAAGAATAAGATTTTTGGTAAATTGATGTTTATGAGTTTGAATATGACATTTTGAGTATATTGAGATTTTTGATTGAGGATTGGAAATTGATAATTTTCATAGTAAAAAAGTGTATCACTTTGTAAGAGATTGAATGAAAATGAAAGAAAGAAAGAAAAAAAATTATACCATTTTCAGATTAGTTAGTATTAGGGTTTCCAACGCAATAGTCTGACCAAATTTTGTTCTTGGATGTCGAAATTTGATTCAGTTCGAGTGAACCGTTCGTTTGCTTTTATTCGATTTGCTTTCTGATATGATTGAACGTTTTGTTTATTCGCATTCGATTCTGCTATTTGTTTTCGTTGTCCGATTTGTTTCGTTTTTGTTTTCGATTCAAATTTTCGATTAGATTCGTTTTCAATTCGTTTTCGTTTCATTTTCGTTTCTTTCGCCTGAGTTCTGCTTCGGTTTCTTTCATTTTTTGTTTTCGTTTACCGCTTTTCCGGTTGGGATCCGATTTCGAGATCGGGCCCCAATAATCACTCTATTCAAATTTTAAATTATGGATTTTGATTTCACGAGTAATGCATGGAGGCAATTATAACAAACTAAGGTCATAGAACGATTGAAAATCTTGAGTTGACTACAATACAATTTAAAAGTTTTTTTCTACCATGATGTTGAGTTTGATTATTAATAATCATAATGGTGTGGTACTTAGATTTGTTTGTATATTCCAAGTCCGTTCTTGGACGGAGGGTGTCTCATGTTCCAACTTTTCTCCTTCTACTACTTATTACCTAATTAAGTACCAGCCCCAGGTACCGAATGCCTGAATATAGAGAGTCACTCTCTGTGCACCGTCCATCACCAACCACTTAATGGATCTTGCCTCACCATCAAAAACCATAACCGAAAATAAATAACAACCCTGCAACTATTTTGATATCATCTCTTGCTATATATTGAACTCCTCCATCATTATATAAAAATAACCATCGAGGCATCTCATTCCTTCCCTTCTACGCAGGCCTTTCTAGTGCTCTTCTTTTCTTTTCCCCTTCTATTTGATTGTGGTCTGCGTAGAAAAGGATTAGGCCTTCTGTTGCCTTGCTTGTAAAAACTTCAGTTACTTGCCTTCATGGCCAACCTAACGAGATCATCTGTGGCCATTATAGTGGCATGGTTTTCGCTTTTTCAGGGACTTTTGGTGGGTGTTAGCGGTCATTTCAATTACAAGGACGCCCTTACCAAGTCCCTTATTTTCCTAGAGGCTCAAAGATCAGGAAAGCTTCCTCCAAACAATAGGGTACCTTGGAGAGGAGACTCTGCCCTTGACGATGGTAAACTTGCAAATGTACGTTTTCTCTCTTTTTCCTTTCTGCATGAAAATAAATGCTAGGATTAATCAGGAATTGTATATAAGCGCACAATGTACATAAACACGTACTCTGAGTTCTGTTAATGATGTGGGCTTTTCCTGAAACTTTGTGCACGTTCAGGTTGACCTTGTTGGAGGATACTATGATGCAGGAGATAATGTGAAATATGGGCTACCACTGGCCTTTACGGTTACCACATTATCGTGGGGCGCCCTCTTCTACGGCAAAGAGTTGCGCGCCACCGGCGAGCTTGAAAACACCCGAGCCGCCATCAAATGGGGCACTGATTATCTACTAAAAGCCAGTTGTAAAAAACGTCGATTGTACGTACAGGTAAGCCATGATGATAGGAAGTTATCTAATGACCTACAGTTTGTTTCTTTTTCAAAAGGGTTCTAGCATTTAGGTCAAGATATGATCTTTAATGGTGGTGAAGGTAGGAGACCCAGTGGCGGACCATAAATGCTGGGTTAGACCAGAAGACATGCAGACACCAAGAACTGTGTTGATGATTGACGAGAAACAGCCTGGAACTGAGATTGCAGCTGAAACATCAGCTGCAATGGCTTCTTCGTCTATTGTTTTTAGACACTGTAACCGTACCTATGCCCGTAGCCTACTCAACAAAGCCAAATTGGTACATGTCCCCTTTCTTTGGTTCATTTGTTTATATTTCTACAACACATGCAAACAGGCACATGGTTGAAAGTAATCAATCTTCGGGATTTTGTAACCTTCAGCTATTTGACTTTGCCAAATCGCACAAGGGGACCTATGATGGCGAATGTCCCTTCTATTGCTCTTACTCGGGCTATAACGTAATTATTCTACCCTCTATCTACATATATACTAATGTACATACGTCTTGTGAAAATGAATATGGAAATACAATATGCATGTTGGATAATTTAAAGCAAATGTTTGTGGTGAAAATGGATGCAGGACGAACTTTTGTGGGCAGCAACATGGCTGTACATTGCCACCAAGAAACAAGTGTACTTAAAATACATTATGGAGGAATCTATTAGTGCTAGTGTTTCTGAGTTCAGTTGGGATCTTAAATATGCTGGTGCCCAAATTCTTCTCTCTAAGGTTACATAGCCTCCATCTCTGATGCGATATTGTTTGTAGCTATTGAGAAACATGACAATATGTGTTTCTTGTGAATTGTGATGCAGTTTTTCTTCCAAGGAGAGAAGGGTCTAGTAAATTTCAAAAATCAAGCTGACAGCTTTATATGTTCAGTTCTACCTGATAGCCCATACCATCAAATTTATCGCACTCCAGGTTCGGCACCTCTTTCTTTCTGTAGAGCTACCACTTGACGGCTCATAATAAAACGCCATGAATGATAAATATCTGGAAACATTTTGTTTCAGGCGGTGTGCTTCACTTAAGAGATGGAGCCAACACTCAGTACGTGACAGGCACAGCCCTCTTGTTCAGTGTCTACAGTGACACCCTTACCAAATACAACCAGAAGGTGTGTTGTGGGGACAAACAATTTGATGGAACGTGTCTCATGGATTTTGCCAGGCAACAGGTATACGCATATATAAAAAGCTGACGACTTGAACTACAACTCCAAGATTCTTACTTTTAAATTTGTCTATGTGAAGATGGATTACTTGCTAGGGAACAACCCTGCCCAAAGATCAATGATGGTAGGCTTTGGAAACAATCCACCAACACAGGCACATCACAGAGGCGCTTCAGTTCCAATGTCAGCACCTCACAATGCAGTGAGCTGCCCCATGAGCTTTGTGTATTGGTTCAACAAGGACACACCAAACCCCAATGAACTAACTGGAGCAATTCTTGGCGGACCTGACAAACACGACAACTTCGTGGACAAACGTTGGGACTCCCCCAAAACCGAGCCATGCACCTACGTGAACTCCCTGGCAGTCGGTGTTCTCGCTAAGCTTGCAGCTTATTAGGGTTCTTTCTTTTACAAAATATGAAAGTAATAAAAAAGAAAAGTATGGGTTTTTGGATTTTGATACGGGGAATGGAATGGATCACGCTGACCCTCTTGTATAGAAGAAACATCTGTAACTTGAACCGTATACTTCATGTTACCGCCCTTCATTTCGCATTAAACAATTTCCATAATTTATTGTGTAAAACAATATGCAAAAATTAAGATGTTAAAAGACTCAAATCCAAATATGCTGCAGCTGCACCATCTTATCCTGGAAAGTGGATCAAAATTAGGTTATTGTTTTGCTTTGCTAACTAATTAGATTCATCAAATTTTAATGATTGTAAATGCTAAATTAAAAGAATAAAAATCTATTTAGTTAGTATTTTATTTTTTACGAGTTGATTTAACGTGAGAAAAAAAAATAGAGAATAGACGAGGATAAGCATTATCTTCCACGTCACGTTAGAATAGATATAATCTTCCGACATGGGACACGTGGGCTTATTGATTGAGTAGACCCCACACTTCGCACGTGGTTTTGACTTGTACTTCTAATTTATTATTTATCTCCTCTCTCCCCGACAAGCGCCTACTTCTGCTTCATAACTTCCGCCTCCTTTTTTTGCCTCTGCCCTTTTTCCTTTTCTAATAACAAGTTTTTGTTTGCTTCTGTTATAACATTTCATATATAATAATAAAAGATTCAGACTTTCATCTCTATCCACTTTTGCAGAAACTAGGATAAGGATGCCTCTCCAGTTATGGTAATTGACGTTTCTTTTTATGTCGTTTCTCTTTTAGACACAACTCATCATCTTCTAATTAGCGTTTTTGTTTTTTAGTGAGTCTAAGCTTCGAGATGTCTATAGCGTTGGATACTAGCAGAGGGTCGATCATTCAGCTGCCGTCGTTCTGTGTGGCAGCAGCGGCGTCGATGTTTCAGTCGTCTCCGGAGGCGGATGACGTGATCGGAGTTGAGGGTGAGTGTAGCACGTCCTCGACGGCAACGTCGTCGATCGGGAAGAACAGCGGTCTAACCGACGGGGGCTCGTCAGATGGCGATGAAGGCGAGGATAATGAGGTTCAAAGCGCGTTTGTTGGAACACTCAATTCTATGAATTCACTAGAAGAAGCCTTGCCAGTCAGGTGTGCGTCTGTATATATATATGTGTGTGTGTGTGTGTGTGTGTGTGTGTGTGTGATGTTTTCCCTCTCTATCCGTTTATTTCATTTTCATGCGAAAGTTTCAATTCGTATATGTTCATTTTCATGTTATGAGGATGAATTTGAAAGTTTCAATTTGTGATACATTTGTATTTTGAATCTGGTAATGGTTTATGGGCAGAAAAGGTTGGTTTCAGTTTGATGTGGGAGTTGGGGGAGATTAAAAAAAAAAAAAAAAAAGAGCTTGTTTATGATGTAATGAGTAGTAGTGTTGATTTTGGTTCTGGAGAATGGTTTCAGCTCTTCGGAAACACATACATGAGCCGACTTTGAAACATTTCCTGTGATCATAATTTGGAACTTTGAACTGATATTTCTTTTATTCTTGGAGAGAAAAATGGTATTATTTTTGCATGAATATACCATAAGATGATATTTAAATGAATAGCTACGAGTATTCATCTTCGGAGTTAATGAGATAACATTTGCTGCAGGAGAGGCATATCAAAATTCATTAATGGCAAGTCAAAGTCCTTCACAAGTCTGACAGATGCCACCTCATTTCCCTCCATTAAGGCCATTGTGAAACCAGAAAATGCTTATGCGAAGAGACGGAGAAACCTACTTGCTTACAATTATTTGTGGGAGAAGAACCGAAGTTTATTTTATCGAAGTGGAATATCAAAGAAACCGATGTCCTCAAGTCGTAGCAGTAGCACTCTGGCACGGGCAGTTGCCATTAGCAGCTCAGATTCCAACTCAAGGTCTCCTTCAAGTCTTCTACCAGGCATCCTCCAAGAAACCAGCAATGCAACGCTTCTATAAATTCAAGTTCGCTAAACTATGATAAAATGAAACCCTCTGGAATTCACAGCAGCCCCACTTCATCATACATGTATAATTTGTTGAGCTTGAAAGGAAATGGTTCCTATCTTTCCAAGTTGCCCCCTTAAGCACAGGGAAATTGTCATAAAACAAAACCCTGGAGATCTGTCTCCTGAAGGCATGTAGTTCTATGTTAAAGTAACATTTCTTCAAAAGAATCTCAATACAGACCGTCTTTACAAAGAAAAGGTCTCTTCATGCGAATTTTAACATATATACAAGTCTTCACAATGGACGTACAAGGAAAGAATGAACGCCATATAAATAGAGGCTAGTCAATCACTAAATCCTAGGTTTACTCTGTGGGGAACACAGGCACCAGTCCCCAACGAACTGGTTTCAGATAAGCTGCTTATGTGGATCTTTTACATGGGGTTTTCGTGTAGGCCTCAGCGACGGCCGAATAATGGCCACCTCACCTGCGTGGTAGCATCTGCATAACAAGCTGGAGTTGAACTTGGAAGGTTCTTTGCGCGTAGATCTATTAATCTTACTTGTGATGCTGGGCGAGAAACTGAGCACAGGGATATTCCTTGAGACACTCGGGAAGTTTAATACTAGAAGGATCTATTGCAGGGATCGCCATATCTATATCTTCAGTTGAGAATGGAATGCTGAAAAAGATGGTAATCAAGTATGGAACATATGAGGATATGCAATTATTTTCCACAAACCCAGTATATATAAGTCTCGAAGCTTAGATGGAATGATCAGGATCAAATATTGAGAAACATTTATAATCCTTTCTTTTGTTTACCGGTATCATTTTCATGCTTCTAAAGCTTAATATATTTGCTTCCAATATCAATTGACTGGTTCAACATTATATGCAAACTTGGTATAATTTTAACTTAGTAAGAAAACACTGGGGACATGAGTGTCTTCCCAGTCTTTAGTAAGAAAACACTGGGGACATGAGTGTCTTCCCAGTCTACTCCACTACGTCCTCCTTTGTTTTAAAAATTACAAACCCGACTCGGAAGAAAGACGATATAATGGACTTGGCACAAATCCTGAAGGCTTCAGCCTAACATGTCCATCTTATTCAGTAGTATTCATCGCATATAATTTAGATCAATGAAAAGTACCTCAAATCGTCATCCAGCAAGAAAGAATTAGAAGTCAAATTCTGATTGTCTTTGTTCAGCATCTCTCTCATTTGCCCAACAACCTGCAGTCAGAAATCTTGAGAAACTGAGATGGTTTTAACCCAACTAATCATGTACTTTGGATCATTCAAGGTACTTGCCTCATTTGATACACTCTGAGTGCCATATTTATCATCCCAATACATAGTGCTTATTCTGTATATTTGTCGAACTGTCAATGCCTGTCCAAGAAATAAGACTGAGGTGGTGAGATCCTATTAACAAAACAATTTTCCATTCTGTGAGGGAGGTGAAACGTGAGAAGACTAGATCATACCGGACAAAGATCTTGCATGATTTCTTCCAGGGATTTTTTCCTCTTCTGGTGAATCACCTAAAGACATTGCAAAATGAATTAGCTATGGGCAACTCATTATCCATGAGTAAAATAAGAAAAGAAAGGCATTCTACCAGAAACCCAACAGCTTGCCTAATATACTTGAGCTCATGCCAAGAGGTTCCTGCATACTGCAATTTCACTAGATCAATATCTCAGCCTTCAAACTAATTTGAACTAGACCTCTTTTAAAAATAATTACCTCATTAGTTGAACAGACTATCCATTTCTCCAATTCTGCCAAACCAGATTTGATATATTCCCCATTGGAAAATGTGCAACACTCTCTTCGCAGTAGAAGGCTAAGATGAACAATTAAAATTTTCATAAGCTACTGAAAATGATGAAAATACAATTCAAACAAATTCTTTTAAATCACTCACCTGTTGAAAAGTGATATATTAACAAAAGAAAAAACCTGGGTAACGAGCTTCCGAATGAAAAATGATGGCACCTAAATGTGTGTTCAATAGGTCAGTATAAATCTCACGAGACAGTATGTATGGCACAAAAAGAAGACAAGAATTAAAGGTCAAGCTAAAAGAATCAATTCTGATTTTCTCCTAAGCAACAGGACATCAGAAATCCCATCAATTTAGTATCAATTTCACAAAATGGTTTAACAATTGGATGCAAGCAACAAAGACTAGTTAAGAGTTTCACTTTATAGTTCCAAACTGTTAAACAATGTTCTATCTTTGCAAGTTTGCCACTCTGCACAGGTGAACATGTACAAGCCAAAGTTCACAAAAAGTAATTACAAAGTGGAATGCAAATAAAGATAAATAGCTAGAAAAGTAAAAAATGAAAGTATCACACATACGTGATTGTTCTGTAAACGTTCCATGAGAGAGTCCAAAAATCTAATGATGCTCTCCCACTGAGTGTTCGGTGTTTGTTGAGGAATTCCACCAGGTGATCTAGAAGACTTCCCAGCATGTCGAGTTGATTTTGGTGCCTTAAACAACAAAGTCAATCAAAGTGCAGATCAAATGCCAGTAAACATATCCACCATGAATATCAGAGTAGATTTCTGAAATAATTCCATTAATCAAAACTGCAACCTATGTGCACTGGGGAAAAAAAAGAAAAGAAAAGGATTTCCCTCATTTTTTCTTGCTCTCAGAATATTTGCATTGGAATAAAGAAAAGATTGGTTGTTATAAGCACCTATATGCTGGATTGAACAAACTCACCTGAATGCATGAATTCAACAATGGAGACAGTTCTTTCTTCAGATTGTCTCTAATCAAGCCAAATATCTTCTCCACACAAGCAGTTAGTTGTTGTTTAAACAGTATTGCAGGATATCTTGCTTCCACATGCGATAAACCATCCTCGTATCCAATGTATTTGAGAGGAGATTTCACACCCTGGCAATATATTAATTAAAAACCAGCTAGACTTGGTAACTCTTTGGTAAGAAACCAGTAGTATAAATTTTAAAAAAACTGAAAACTAGACTACAAAGTGATGGCAATTTGGGTCAGGAATTACTGTAGAAAATTCTAATGAACACAATCATCTGCAATCCACTATAAAAGAAAAATAAAATTAATAAAAATTTCCATATTTTGATTGGTAGTAGATAGGATCATGCAAATACATCATAGATGCAACAGAGTAGAAAAAAGCCAAGACAAAGAAACTGAAGAAATAACAGCATATCATAGCAAGATTGACCAAATAGCACTCGTACAATCAATTTTGTTGCTTCAACTTAACCTGTCTTTTGTTTATTTACAGTGCAACAATTTTAGGTCTCTGCCCAGGATTACAAACATATTGTAATTGACCAATAGTTAAGGAAATCCTCAGGTCAAAATTTATCATGTATATACAATTAGTATATATATCACAGATTCCTCATATTGGTACAAACTTACATGGATAATCCTCCCAGGTAATCCAGAAGATGCAGAACGCTGAGAAGCTGTGGCCAAAAAGCCATTCAACCGCAAGTTTCTCTGCAGAAGGCACAGAAGTGCTGAGGTATTGGACAGCCAATATGGCAACTTGGTGTTTTCATCCCCATCCTGAAATATTCTCAAGTATTATTTCACGTTATATGCTACTATAAACATTGAAGATAATGCAAGAAACAGTGAGTAAAGATTAGAAGATGTGCAGTCCTACACCAAATTCCAAAGCACAACCTCTTGATTTAAGATCATGGAAATTTATGTTTACTTTGATCTTCATAATCAAAATCAGCAAATTCAGTATTCAATCTTAATGCACAACGCAAAAAAACTTGGATATGCCATATGTTAGGGTTACAGTTTCATGAAATATCTAAGTCAATCACAAATGACATTTAAATATCAAGATGCTATCAAAGAAAACAAATTCCACAGTGCAAAGGGGAAAAAATGTGAGACAAACATAAAACTACACAAAAGGCAGTGAAAAACTTTAACCAGATTTTAACAAGCAAGCAAGACATTAAAATATCAAGTTTAAAGCATAAAAAGCTAAATCTAAATAAAATTTGAAGTTTCAAGTAGATCGGAGACGTTAATAAATAAAATAACATGGTACCATAACATTAATTGAGTACAAAATCCTCAATAATGCAGTCTTAAACATAGATCCTAAATTCACATAAATTATGCCTTAAAATTTAAGCCTAAATTTTCAATTTCTCTTCACACTGTTAATATCTGAATTATAAAAAAAGATGCACTTTATCTAGTTAGGATTGCCATAATTTTTTAATTCATGATTAATGTCCAACATGAAATTGTCTTCAACCATTAAAAAGATCATGAATCGTGCAAAGAGTGAGCAAACAGCTAGTAATTTCACACTGCAATACTATTTATTTGAACAAAGGAACTAACCTTGAGAACTTCATTAATTCCCTCAATGATACAATCAAAGATAGCTGTCCTCTCTGACTCAAAAGCATGCCAGTGAAGAAGACATTTATATATGATGCAAGCTGCCACTGGTTTGCCATCAACAAAGCCAAAATCTTCTTTGATACATCTTACAAGGAATTCATAGTTCTCCTGAGCAAATGCAGTAAGATATGATGCATCACATCAATGATTATTCTTAAAGCATTAAAATCTAAAACAAGCTCTCCATAAGTTCACAGAAACTCTGGAACTTTTCAAGCTTCACAAAAGGATAAACCTGGTGTCTTTCTGCAGTTAACTTTGATCGGCGAGATTCCGATAAAGCATGAGAAAAGGGTGCAATAAGTTTTGAAGGCGTAGGAGATTCCTGCAAGACAATCCCCATTCGCGATAAAACGGGAAATTATGTGTAACCAGATCAACAAAAGAACTTGCAAAGTCATATCTTACAAAAGAAGGCTTCCTTTCACTGTTGGCGAGAGCGAGTGTGCTAGAGTATTTCTGTTCCATCAACAGAAATAACATGATAGAAAGCAAAAGGTTAGGAAAGAGCTATCACCACATCCATGTTTAGGTGAGAACACAAAACTAATTACCGCATTGATGTGATGATAATCAATTACAACTAAGCCAAACAGCATATCAGAGACATAAGCACTGTTCAAATGTATTTTCAGGAACTCAATTATAAATGACAACTCACTTCAGAAAATGTCCTCAGTGTAGTAGTGCGGTTGGCTTTTGGAGATGCAGTTAGTGCTTTTTGCCGAAGGACATGATTCTCATCCTCTAGATTCGAGAGCTTTTCCTCAAGACTATGATGTCAAAAACCACAAGTATAAAAATATAGGGATGATGAAAATCACAAAAGCAGCAATCAAGTAAACCTGCTGAAGCTAATACAGGTGATATGTGATATATAATATCCACTCAAATTGAATAGATGGATATGAATGCCATCCAAGTAACTTCTGAACAATAGGCAATACATTTTGATAGTGGCTTTTAAGATCAAGAAACGTACAATACTAAAACATGAGCATTTTACAAGGTAACTGATTAAGCAAATAACTCCGTGCACCAAGTAAACAACATGTCTAGTTATATACTTTCTGCAAGCCAATACCTTTTAACATTCTGTTGAAGTTGGGAACATTTCTCTTCAATTTCCTTCAACTTTCCAACATTATCATTACTATCCTTTTGAGCTTTGATGAGCTCAAGCTCCAGAGACGAGTTCTTCTTTTCTAAAGTGTCCAAAGAATTCTGCAGACAGACAAGCACATAAAACATTCACCATGAAACAGTAAAGATGCAAAGGTTACTTGCTGCTTAAAATACCACGTGATCAAGTAGCAGAGAGCTAAAACCAAACTGCTCACATCAGCATTGTATTTCCTAACAAACTATTTGAAGAAAACTAAAATCCAAATTGACAGGGTATTCAGGTTCTTGAGAGAGAAATTTCAATCTTCTATGGATCATCAAGTGCTGAGCAGGGTACCTGTATCTAAGGACTACAGAAACTGAACCTTTACATAACAAAGAAATGTTACCTTTAAAAAGACATTTTCTTTTCTCATTTCAGACATCGCATAAAGTTCCCTCTCCAAAGCCAATTTTTCCTTTGTTGATAGATCTAACTGATTTTGTAAAACTGCATTCTTGTTGCATTCATTAATTGTTGCCAACTTAGCTGCATCGAGCTCCAGAGTCATGGATTCCAATCGTTTTTGAAGCTTGGAAATTTCAACAGACTTAGCTTCATCATTGGACATCTGCATTGCACTTAATAGGTATTAGAAGATTAAATAGCTCACATAACATATACAAGCAACAACAAAAAGTGATACCCGCAATCTTTTCTCCAGATGCAAACGTAGTGTGACATCTTCAATCTGCTTCTCAAGTTTATTCTTAGCTAAACGCAAGGCACCTGCTTCATTAGCCTCCTGTATGAAGCAAACAAATAAAGGCATGTTAAGTGCTTGACATTTTTTTTATTGATAAAAGGAAATCTATCAATACCCTCAGTTCATAAATAATTCTACAGGCCATTAACATCAAATTTTGCAGCGAATGGCTGTATAACATAATCAATCAGCAGATAGCTAGAAAAGAACCTTTTGAGGGTTACAAGAGGAAGGAGATGTCACCAAATGCACTAAAATATCAGTGCACCTTAAGAGTTTACTTTAAAAGGTATTGCAAGCAGGCTGGCTGATGTATTATCATCTTTACTTAAACTTCAGTTTCAATCTTGAGAAGTTCACAATACAATTTCTCATAGTAAAGCCTCACACTATGGAAAATACATAAAAATGATAGAGCCAAGACCACTCAAGTTTATGTTAGCAGGAATAAAAAGAGAGTTGAAGGGCAGAAATGAATATACTATATATATAGATATATTCTGTTAGAGCGAGGAGGTGGGCTGACAACCTCATGATTGGTTGTCAGCTAACCAAATCTGTGATTCCTAACAGATTCTTAGCATAAATAAGCAATAGACACGAGGAGAGAGATTTGCGTATACTGTTGAGTGTGTGAGCCATAGGCTGAATGTGCTGGTCCTCGAAATCCAGTTTTGTCATTTTCATTCAGCTAAAGAATCAATACAATCATACAGATTTTTCTTACCTTGTTCTGGAAACTTATCAAAAAACTAGTGTTTCTCTAAGTAAACTGTACCTCATGTTTGTCCTAATTTAGCTTAAGCACAATAACAGATATCAAAGCTTTATACTTGATGTAAGAGACTACACACTTGTTTCAGCTTCCGCAACTCTCTTTTTGCCATCTTTTGCCTCCACCGGCACTGTAGAGCAATGATATAAGTCTGATGATGTCGGAAGGCAAAGCGGAACTTGTACATCCTCCAACAAGCCTGGACATAGTATTATATTACAAAAAAGCTAAAGTATGGAATCCAAATAGAAAAAGCATCAAATCAAGTGAGAGGCAACACAATAAAATATCAAAAGCTTTTCAAGTGCCCATTTTGATGGACACTAGCCTACTTTCCCCATTTGGACTGGATGCACCCACGGTTCTATCCAATAAGAGATCACTTCTACTAATAACAATCATACACTCAAAATGGTACAAGTACTAAACCAAAATATACGCCTTTAAGCAATTAAGATTACACCAGAAAGAGATTAAAGACTATATCCAGCCAAAACAGCTACTAAAGTTACAAGATATAAGCAACACTTACCTGTATCATGGTTGCAGCTTTCTGTCTCTTAGTGTGTAAAAATCTTAGGCGAGCCAAGAAACCATGAATATTTGACTGTAAGATTACGCTAGCAGAGAACAGTTTCAAATATGCATGCCTTAATAGCCACATGCGAGCATTTCTCTGTATTGTAACAGCAGCTGCTGTGTCTCGTTTTACAGCATAGATCTTCCGAGCAAGGCATCCTACATAATATCACCCACTAAGAGCCAAGAAAAAAAATAACTGAACAAGGGTAAATCATATATAGAATTTCTAGATCTGAAATGCACCAATGTAAATCTGGTCAAATAAGATCTAACCAATCATAGACATATTTAGATGTATATCCACCAATATAATATGCTTTATGATAGAATTGAACCCACATTTATAAGGGGAAATGGTTTGGTAGAAGTTAAAAAAAAAAAACTGAGGTGCATATTTATGCAGTATACCATAAAAGGAATAAAGCATCCCAGATAGGGAAATAACTGAAAATGATTAAGTAAACATAAATATGTAGTTCATTTTCATTCAGCTCTAAAGCATGCCACAACTTTACACTTCAATGCCACAAGAAAACTGCCAGACTATCAGAAATCTCAAGGGAGAGAACATCATTTCAATGACTGGATGCTAACTCATATAAAGACAACAGCTCAACAGGAATACCAAACCTCTGCAAAATGCTTGGAATGAAAATGCAGCACTTCTTATCAAGATGAAATTGCGATGTGCAATAAATGTTCGCAACCGACGCTGAATGCATTTTGCAGCAACATCAAGAACCTCAGCCCGTCGAGAATCTAAAATGCCAATCTGGCCAGCCCTGAGAAACACTTTCATCCTTCCCAACTGCAAAAGAGAAATAGTGGAAGAAATTAAAACAAAGGACAAAACCACCAAAATAAATGAAATCTGATATGTCGAATCTTTATATATGTACCTGATAATTCTCCAGTTTTAACTTTTGCAGAATTCTCTCTGTCCAAGTTTTTTCATCATAACTGCAATAATGGAATTGCATGGGTGATAAAGTATGATTACAACAAAGTATGACATGCCATAAGGAAATTGAACAACAAAAAGTAAAACATGAAATGAACTATTATTTAGAGAACTATATACCATGTTCAAATGCCCACAAAAATTGAGCACGTAAACATGCAAATTTTGGAAGCTCTCAAAGGTGTACCCTAGAATCTTACACTATAATATATGATAGAAAACGTAAGGATCACAACAATGAGTACACAAAAGATAAAAATAGTGAACAGATTTCTTCATAACTATCAAAGAGATATTTCACAAATAAGCATTGACGTTTAAAAAAAAAAAACTAACATTCCATCTGAAAACTCAAGTGCCAATATTCCAAAGCGATCCACAAACTCCGTATAAGTTCTTCGAGTGGGATAACCTGCCAGACTTATCCGAACAGCTTCCAAAACACCCTGCACAAAACTAGAAGTATATTAACATTGATGTAGCTATGAACAGAAATATGGGGATAATATAAAGAAATGACACAAAACAAAATTTGAAACATCAAAATTATCAACAATGAGAATCAGAGGCAAAAGTTTTAATCAACACCAATAACAGAAAAATTAACTCAAGTAGGCATACAGCACATTGGCATCGTATAAATATGCAAGATGGATACCACTTTTTGAACATGTAACATATAGTAACCATTTACTAGACATGTCAATCGCCATACATCGTGTCCAGATATGACCACACTCTTAAATAGTGTTACATAACATGCATGAGCTGCTTGAGAACTTTGAAACTGCACCTACTTGTGGCATTACACTATACACACTCCTCCATAGACACACTTCTTAAACTGCTAAACACCAAATTTGAAGCATTAGGGCAATTGAAATGACTATATTTTGTCTTCTAAGGAGTACTTTTGAGCCATTTTGAGCAATGAAAGTAGTCTGTCCAAATCCCACCTGCCCTCATTAGCAATAGTTAAACTCATCCATAAGGAAGACTTTGCAAACTGGGTGATATCAACACAGGAACTAGGGCACGCATATGAAAATTTCATAAATTGGTACATTACAGATTCATAGCCGGTTTCACGATGATTTTTTCATTGTTCTTAAAATCTTGCAAGTAGCAACATTGCACTTCTCATAATGCAATCATGATCATGTTGTATGATACCTGGTCAAATTTTCCATTTATTATAATTTTCAACATGCTAGTTTAAAGCACCCTGAAGTTATACTGGGGCACATCTAACACAAAGATACCAGTTCATGCATGTCTTGCATGTATTAAATTCCATTTAAAAGCATTAGACTTGCATCATGCATCAGTATGACCACTCTTCCAAATAATAGGTGTACAATCATAAACCATAGGCATTAAGATCTCTACTAACTTCCACTGAAATTTTAAGAGGAATTACTGACACCCTTAATATAAGAACCTTGTGCTTCATGTGAACTAGGATATACTATTCCCAGCTTTGAACTCTTTCACACCAAGCAACGTGTCTTAGAATCCTGGATAAAGTTATGGTCAAATGACTTCACACTTTTCCATCCATCATATATTCCATTTGCAAAAGTTCTCCCCTAAGACTTTCCACTATATGCTTCTTGTAGCTCAATCATCAATAATAGTTGTCACCAAAATAACAAACACAAAAGCCCTAATAGACATACAATGTCTATAAGGAATTGTAGGGATGAAGTAAGCAAGGAAACAAAGCCAACTAAGAAAAATGAAGATCTAGAGTTACAAACCCCACAACGTAGTTGATGCAATATGCTTAGATTCTCAAACTTCTGAGGTCTGTTCAAAGAGTTTGGTTTCACACAGCGTACATAATGAGGCTCGGTTGTATTGAGCGTCTCCATAAGAGCTTGAAGTTGTTGCTACAAAAGAAATTCAAAAAGATTTATTGTGAATGCACAATAATTTGAGATTAGCAAAAAATTTTACGAACATAGAAATCCGTTCCTTGTACTATGGTGACAAACATCAAATAACATAGAAGCTTTTGACTAGAAAACACAACAAAAAAATGTCAAACAACAAGATACTCATCTAAGAATTCTACATAATGCGGAGAGCAACATCCAAAAGGAAAACCCCACAAGCATTAAAAGGCAGTTATTTAATCAAACTTTCTATACTTTTCTCTCGGTAAGATATAGGCGAAAAAAATGAAAACAACCCTATACTAATTAAATTCATCCAGTAATACACAACTAGGTATCTTAAACAACATAGACAAATCATAGTTGAAACCAGAGCTTTTTGCTGTCACACATATAGCATATCAATTAATAGTTAATGACATGTAGTTATCAAATGTAAATGCACCAACTTAAGACAAATAATACATTACTCATGGTCTTTTACATCATTAAGGTCCATGTTATCTTTTTGTGGTAAAAATTGCTTAACAAATTGATGTCTAAATACAGGAGATCCCCGTACCTTAAACCTAGATGCCACAGATGAAAATTTGTAGGATGATCTTGATGACTCCTCTGGAGATGAGGGGAAAAGAGCAGCAACAAACGGGCATTTAGATGAAGACAGCAAATTGCAATGGTCTACCACAACATAATCCCGGTTTTTATCTAAGAAGGTGTTTGTTTGATAAGTGACCTACAGCACAAAGGCCACATCATGTCATGATTCATCTATACACAGAGAGAATCTGTCAAGAGAAATTATACATATACATAAAACATGCCTTGCCAGCATAATGAGAAATGGTAAAATCTGTTTCTGAAAACTTTGCCCTTCCCAACCTAGAGTGTGCCCGGAAATTCTGAAAGAGCTTGGTTGAAAATGTTTCATGTGTTGACTTTGGGAACATGCTGCATAAAATTAAAAATCAGGATAAGGATATACTGCATGCAAAGATTTCTTCAAAGCAAAACCCACCAAGTTATATTGAAGAACTCAAACTGTACCAAGCTTCATCCAAGAGAGCAATTATCCCAATAGGTTTCTACAAAAAGTTATGCAATAACATTAGACAAGCTTCCAAAGTAAGAAGCACTGGTATTTCACTATTTTGTGAAGGTTCACTTAAGTTCTGTACCTAAGAAGAGAGTTAACAAGGATGAATAATTAAATAAAAAGCATCTAAAACATCATAGTTGCACATCACTAAGCAAAACTGGACTAACAGATCTAAAGGGAAAAAAGATCTATATATATATATATACACATACCTATTTCATCTAAATTGACTACAACTTCCAAAATCTATTAGTTATATAATTTTAGCAACCCAGTTCATCTAGGAGTTAGTCAAAAATTGCAGCAAAAGAATCCAATCACATCCTATCTTTGCTGTCACCAACTTAACTTCATCATATTGGAAATTAAGGAATAGTAAAACAAGCTAAAATTCAAACAAGTTGTACATAATAAAAACAAACTAAAGCAAATCAGAGTGGACAGATGAAAAACCTTTTCGATTAAATCTAAAACATCTTGATTGTCTATAAATTCAATGTAGCTCCAATTAATTTCTTCTTTTCTATATTCCTCCTGCTCCATCTTGAAGACATGCTGAAATTTTGATAGAGAAATAATTTAAGAACAGTCTCAATTAATATCATCTAGTCTTTTATATTAAAAAAGTCCATACCTCATTGAAATGCTGTTGAAGTTTCTCATTTGCAAAATTGATGCAGAACTGTTCAAAACTGTGAAAAAGGAAACACTAGCCATTGGACAAAGAGGAGAAAAATAACAAGACAATGATAAAAGCTACAAACAGCTAGAGCATATTAATGAAAGTGAAATGCTTGGGGAAAAATGGTAAAAGTCAGAGGTAAAATATAGAGATGAAAACTTAAAACAATGCCCAAGGTCATAAAATCTACGGCAGGACAAACAAATATTATTAAGTAATAGCCTATAAAGATGCCAAAATATAGGATATTATGCCATGTTACAAATATTTGATATAAGAAACCAATCAACAGAAAAGCTGTACAAGTTCAAAGCTGCCTTCCATTTTAATTGTCATTCATGTGCACACATATTGAAGATAATTCTTCGAAAGATCAAAGAAAAAAACCATGACATGCTACAGTAAATTTGTCTTGAAAAAGTTTATACCTTTAAAGGAAATAGTTAAGAATTGCTGGATTTAAAAGGATTTACCTATTATGTTTGAAGCATTCAAAACCATAAATGTCCAGCAGTCCAATTTGTATCTGAGAAGTTGGATCTTGCCCAACAGATCTGTTAATCTTATCAACAAGCCTAGAAGAAACATCAGCAACAGCCTAAATTGGATTATAAAAACTTAAACATGAAAGACTAAAAACAAATTTCCATATAATGAGTATTCCGAACTACCAATCAAACAGCCTAGAATAAACAGTCTTGGCCAAAGTATCACGACTAGCAATTGCAGCATTGCAATCGAGAGCTTTCACAATATTTCCTTCACGAGTTTGAATGGTCCGAGTACACAATGTTGCCAGCAAGATCTCCATATCACACCTGATTAAAAAGTAACAAGTAGTATCAGAAGCCATAGGAACAGCACCATGATATATATAACAGGCTTAATATTTACTATATTGAAGTCAGATGAGTAATTTTCATCAATACAGAAACAAGCTCTTCCTTATCATGCTCTATACAATGACGAAGTTGACTATACCACAGTCCAACCATACCCACAAATCATAAGACAGTCATACAAAACATCTTCAACAAGTTCAACTATAACAAACCTGGCACTCACATTTTCCATTCTTAAACTGACAAAAAGAAGTGCAATCCCTAAGTTTAAACTTTGAGTCATACATTTTGTCAATATAAAGTATAAAGGGTTGAGCAATATTGACCTCAAAACTAAATGCAAAAGAGAAACTCGAATCAGTGTGGTTATCAATGATTTCTTCAAAATTACTAGTCCAAATTACTGAACAGGATAACCTACATAAAAAGATTGGCAGCCATCTCAAGATGAAATCTGGATTTATGATCCTTCAGAACTGAAGAATCGTGCTCCTTTCCAGGAAAGAATTCTATATTCCCAAGATGCAGAATTGCAGCCAATGTGCGAAAAATAGCTTCCTGATAATGGACTCATAAGAAAATATAAAGATTCAAATAGAAATGAAGAACAGTGATAATTCAGAAAAGTGGGAACTCTATAATTCAGAAAAGTGGGAACTCTGTGCAATTGATTTAATATTGGCAAACCTGATCTTCATCACTGATACCAACAATATCCATTGCCCTCCTTGTCTTTGAGTATTCCTCAGCATTACACACCCCATCTAATTCATATGTCTTGCTTTGATTTAAGTAGTGAAAGTGGCTTGGATGATCCAACTTGTACTTCTCTGCATCCTACCCATGTTGAGACAGTCCAAATACAGCATCAGTACACTTCAATTTCAATTAGGCAGGGCAAGTCACATAAGCACATGCAGAGAAACAACTGCACACTAGGCATGCACATGCACCCCAACTCAAATACTCATCAGCACAATAAAAATGGAAACAATATTGCAGGTCTTGAGTGTAGGGCAAGAAAGTGGGAGATTACCCTTCCAGAGGCACAAAGTTGATAAAAACAGTGATAATTTCTTTCAGGATCTCTGATCTGAACTACACGAGATCGCTCTAGAAGATAAGTTCTAATTGCAGCACCAGAAATTCTACCATTTGCATCAAACTGAATCTCAACGAACTTGCCAAAACGACTGTCAGAACAACAAATAGTAACTAAGAAGCTAACCAACTGAAGATGAGAGAGGAATATAGAACCAGCTCACCAAATAACTTATATAGAAAACACGAGTTAACCTGCCTATCATATGCAACAATAAGTACACCTACTCTATGTTGGGGGACAACATGCAATGCTGTCCACATCAACACCTACTCTATGTTGGGGGACAACATGCAACGATCTCCACATCAATCCAAGTTTCATACTAGTTATCTTCTCTTCTACCAAGTTCTCTACCTTACCCTCTTAATCTATGCATTCAAATGCCCTGTTTCAATTTTTTCTAGAAACTTCCTAATCCATCTAACTGTGGACAATACAGAAGAAATGAGAAGAACAGAAAATGACAATGAATTCAGTGTAGACATGACCAGAGATACATGTTGCTAAAAGTATGAAAGAAAAGATATGTCTAATACAAAATGAGACAGCAATTAAAATAAAAAATTGATGCAAGCCATGCATAGTTGGAAGTACAATCTCACCTTGAATTGTCATTTCTAACAGTTCTTGCATTACCAAATGCCTCCAATAGCGGATTTGACTACATTCCGCAAAAATACCCAGATCAGAAACAAATAAGGAACATAAGATTTCAAATCCTCCAAAAAAGGCATAGAATCATCATCTGTTTTACTGTAGAGTATAAGGACTCAAAACATAAACAAATTAGCATATAGATTATGTTTTAGCACCTCCCAAGCTGGTCAAACTTAAAAAATAATTAATCTAAAATGAACTCTGTAGCAATAAATATAAATAATAATGTGGCAAAGACGCAAAACATTTTGGACACAGACAATGAGGTGTCAATTAAAATCGACATTCATCCATCATCAGCTCCTAATTTCCAGCAAGTTACAGTGCAATGGATAAACAAAGATGATTGAGTAATTAGGTTCAAATCTTACTTCAAGTACTTGCTGCTCCACCGTTCTGTCGTCACCAGCAGCACGGCCACCTACATAAGTGAGATACTGCATGATGAGTTTAGTAGTCTCAGTTTTTCCTGCTCCACTTTCTCCACTGACAAGTATAGACTGACTTCTGCGCTCACTTATCATTGCTCTGGATTTGAAACACACCAGAAGCTTACTTAATTTCCATACATGGCACAACATGCATTGCACACCAGTACCAGACTTGATATTACAAACCTGTATGATGCATCAGCTACAGCAAAAACGTGAGGGCTCAGCTCCCCAAATGGAGCTCCCTTATACTGCTCCATCATATGTACATTATAAAGATGGGGAAGCTTGGTGAATGGGTTGACAGCTATCAAAATACTTCCAGTGTATGTCTGTCATGGACCAATAATAGAGCCACATAAATTTCAAGGGAAGAGTGTATTATAACAATGCTACCCCATTAAGACATAACAACTTCACCGTTGAAAAATGACTTCAAATATTTTAGCTATCAAAATTCCACCACAAAAATGTCCAGTCTAAGACGCCTAAAGAGATATTACTGTAGAAACTTCGCTAAACTTTTTTTAAGAACATGACGATTTCTTGTTCATATCAGCTTTAACGCAATCTGACTAATCCACTTGCCCATACCACAAACACAGGGGTCCATGCTGTGGCCAGACAGTGAAGACTTTTATTCAAACCAATATTTTATTAGCCAAAAATAAAATGCTCCTCAGAATCTTGGAATGTCATCTGTCAAACTCCAGAAATTCAAATTTGACATTACTACCCAAGTACCCAACGTTCCACAGGATATTAAACTCCTGAACTAAGCTTACAATTTATCGAGAACTCAAAAAGAGCATCTCCAATAAGCAAAAGAGGGGAAAAAAAACACAATTAATTGACACTTGCAACCTTTACCAGCAAAACAACACGTGTCGAACTTACATAAATATCATTTAGAGCGTATCTTCTCTCGAGATTGTAAAGCACTCCAGGCTCATTCAAGTACGTCAACTTAGTCATATCATCCACCCCTCCATGTTCCTCATCATCTGCATCTCTCTCATAAAGCTTCTCCGGCAAAGTCAAAACCTACACCGCCAACTAATCAGGAACATCACAAAACAAAAACAGTACTATACAACAAACTTCACCTTCTTTCCAGAAGAAGTGAGGAGCTGCACTTGCTTGCCCACAAAATCAGTGACTTCGGCGGCCACCCAAGCCAAATCCTTGTCTTCGGCCCACACCTTGGAGCCTTTGCGCAGGCTCATCTTCGATTGCGGTAAATGAGTGAAATTGAAACCCTAGGAAATACAAATTTCGAACTCGAGTTCGAATTCAAAATAAATTTAGTGAAAAAAAACGCAAAAAAAACACACACGGACAAGGACAGAGAGAAGGACAGAGAGAAATACAGAGACTTACGGGCATGCTGCGTTTGGGTGAAATTTTTGGGTTCCCGCCCTAACAGGCGTGGAGTGAGAGTAAAAAATGGCGAAACGTAAGGGTATATTTGGTAACGTACTTGACACGTCACCACCCCTCTTAGATTTTTGTTTGCTTCCAATCTATCTTCTTGTTGCTTTCCACGAAGCTTCTCATTTCATTTTGACTCACAGCAATTCCTAAATTACAGTCCGTTGAAATTCATTACTTTTTTAGACGCTGACATTTATGTTGAAATTAATAGCATTATATATATTCAAATTTTATTTAATATAAGATGGAGGGAGTAAATTTGAGTTTTTGCAAGTTTGTTCCACCGGTCATCACATCTTTAGATTAAAAAAAGGTTGTTTAGTGCATAAAACTTTCCACCTTGTAAAGATTAGAAGAGAGACTCATTTTTGTAACTTGAACCTATAATTTTTTAATTATAAAAGAATAAATTTACTACTTATTTCAAATCCTAAATAAAAATTTATATATTTATTAAAAAAGACCTAAAATTATTATTTTTAAGTGAATA
>JANIHY010000209.1:25128864-25139954 GCA_027479065.1 Erythroxylum brevipes
ATGATGATTTGATGTTCTTGAAAAATTGAGAAATTATAGAAATTAATTTTGAATTAATTTTTGTAAAGCAATAGATTTCTAATAAGACTAGAAAAATTGACACGTGTGACAAAATTGAAAAAGTTTAATTTTGGACATCAAATAATTATTTAAAGGTAAATTAATTATGAATTAATTTCTAGAATTAGGAATTCATGTTAATTATATTAATATTAATTTCAATCAAAATAACATACAATAGTAATTTTAGCCAAGTGTTGGATTGAGCTTAGATCTAAGGGTTGAATTGGGTTTTCATATTAGGATCCACAAGATGTTTATATAGAATATTAAAACTAATTTCCTTTAAGTGAAAACCAGAGTCCTTTTAAATTGAGGGTTGTTGGCCAAATCCAAGTCTGCTCTACACGGATATGTTTAGACCATGGAAATAGGATTTTCTAATTAATGGGTCAATTTTAACTAGAAGCATTAGTTTGTTAGGCAAACTTAAGATCAACATGGACAGAGGTGAAGTTGGGTAGTGTACATTAGATACACAAGTGTCAAGAGTTGATAGCCCAATGAGTGTGTACACATTAACAATTGATAGCACTAAATTCAATAGTTGTATTGGAGATGTAATTGGTATGATCGATATCTACTGATTGAACTAAGGTGGCTTGTTGGGCAAACCAAGGTCATTTTTAAGGATATTGGATATCAACCCACTAGGAGAATTTCTTTATAAGAGTTCTCTCGGATTTATATTGAGGGTTATGAATTTCTAAAAATAGTGGGAGCCATAATGCGTTTTATTAAAGTCCTAATAAACATACATTTAAGTACATTCTAAATTTTCTCTATTTGAAGATAGTTTGCTATTGCCCAAGTCAACACCACGAGTCCTAGTGTGAATCTAAGATCATTGATGGAAGCTAACAAGTTGACTGGACCAAACTTCCTTGACTAGCTCAAGAACTTGAGAATAGTTCTCAAGCATGAGAAGCTTAGTTATCTATTGGAAGAACCACTTCCTAATCCCCTTACTGCTGATGTTTCTGATGATGATAGGAGAGCATATAGGAAGCATCTTAATGATAGCAAGATGGTTAGTTGTATTATGTTGGCCACTATGTCACCGGAGTTGCAAAAGCAGCACAAGGCTATAGATGCTCATACCATAGTCTACCATCGTAGGGAGCCCTTTGATGAGCAAACAAGGTCTGAAAGGTTTGAGACTTTGCGATTGTTCTTCCACTCCAAGATGGTTAAGGGGACATCTCCAGCGCAGTATGCACTAAAGATGAATGAATACATCAAGCAGTTGACCTCGTTGGGTTTTTTTTAGGTCATGAATTAAATATTGACTTAATTCTGACGGGTTTAATTAATAGTTACTCATAATGTGTGCTTAACTATTAGATGAACAATCTATCCAGCACAATTCCTGAGCTAGTCAACATGCTTAAGCGAGTTGAGTCATTTGTTATTAAGGACAAGGTTGTGATGCTGGTGGACTCTTTTGGCTCGAAGAAAAAGAAGTCTGCAAGGCCTAAGGGAGGTGTCAAGAAAGAAAAGAAGATTGCCTTAAAGGGAACTTTCTTCCACTATGGCAAGGATGGCCACTAGAAGAGAAATTACAAGGCCTATTTGGAGTCCATGAAGCAGAAGAAGGCATCTGATGCCCCATCTACTTCAGGTATTTTTGTTATTAATATTCATACTATTTTTTATAACAACATATGAGTATTAGATACTAGTTGTGGCTCACACATTTGTACTAACATGAAGGGCCTTAGGAATAGTAGATAACTCAACAAGGGAGAGTCAGATCTACGAGTGGGCAATGAAGCAAAAGTTGCTACATTAGCTGTAGGTATATATGTATTGATGCTCCCTAGTGGACTTGTATTAGAATTGGAAAATTGTTTTTATGTACCTACTTTGACTAAAAATGTAATGTTTATTTCTAGTCTTAATAAAGCCGAATTCCATTTAAATTTTAGTAACAATGGTTGTTCAATTTATTTGAATGGAATTTTATATGTTTTGGGTACATTGTGCAATGGTATAAACATATTGGAAATGTTTAATTTGGTTCTAATATCAATAATAACAAAAGAATAAAACGGGATAATGTGAAATCATATTACTTACGATATTGTTGCCTAGGCCATATAAGTGAGAGACACATGTCTAAACTACATAAGTGTGGTAGTTTAGGGTCATTTGATTATGAATCATATGAAACATGCAAATCTTGCTTATTAGGCAAGATGACTAAGTTACCCTTTAAGGGAAAGGGTGAATGAACTAGTGGAGTTTTAGACCTAATATATACTGATGTATGTGGTCCGATGTCCATATATGCCAAAGGTGGTTTCATATACTTCATTACCTTCATCGATGATCATTCTCGACATCGGTATACGTATCTTATGAGATACAAGTCTGAAGCCTTTAAAAGATCTAAAGAATTCAGAAATGAAGTTGAGAAACAAGAAGTATTAAATCACTTCGATTGGATCGAGGTGGTAAATACTTAAGCCATGAGTTTTTAGATTATCTCAAGGATAATGGAATATTGTTCAAGTGGACTCCACGTTACACACCACAACACAATGGTGTGGCTGAGAGGAGAACTAAACCTTGTTAAACATGGTGAGGTCTATGATGGGTTTAGCGAATTTACCAAAATCCTTTTAGAGTTATACACTCGAAACTTCTGTTTATGTATTAAACAGAGTCTCATCTAAGTCAATTAATGTTATTCTATATGAGATATAGACTAACAAATAAACCTATCTTTCTCATATGAAAGTTTGGGGTTGTCCTGTTCTGTGAAGTGAATTTAGTCAAATAAGCTTGAAGCTAAATCTAACAAGTGTCTATTTGTAGGATATCCTAAGGAAACTATAGGATATCGGTTCTACCAAGTTTTAGAACAAAAGGTGTTTTTTTTTCAAAACATGTTGTCTTTTTAAAGAAAGAGTTTCTTTTAAGAGAATACAATTAGAGCAAAATTCAACTTATGAAAGTTCAAGATGTTCAAACAGATGCAGATCAACTGCCTAGACCCGAGACTATTGTTCGTAGGTCAGGTAAGATACGTCATATTCCCAAGAGATACAAATCTCTCATAAGTGAACCTAACTACGTATTGCTCATAGAAGATGATGAGCCTACTATCTATAAGGAGGTTTTGATGAGTTCAGAATCTGACAAATGGCTTCAAGCTATGAAATCCAAAATAGATTCCATGTATGAAAACCAACTATGGACTTTGGTTGACCCACCTGAAGGGATAAAACCCATAGGGCTCAAATAGGTTTTGAAGAAGAAAACTAACATGGAGGGTATTGTAGTTACCCTATAAAGGTAGGCTTGTAGCTAAAGGTTATCGTCAAAGGCAAGGTGTTGACTATAACAAAACGTTTAGCCCAGTAGCTATGCTTAAATCCATTAGGATAATCTTAGCCATTGTTGCTCATTATGATTATAAGATATGGAAAATGGATGTGAAGATGACTTTCCTTAATAGAAACCTAATCGAGGATGTGTATATGATACAACCTAATAGTTTTATATCCATTAATGGAGAAAAAGTATGCAAGCTTCAAAAATCCATTTATGGATAGAAGCAAGCATCCAAGAGTTGGAATACCTGATTTGATGAGACAATCAAATAGTTTGGTTTCTCACAAAATCCACGTGAGATATGTGTGTTACGAGTAGATACCAATCGGACCCTGGTGAGGGTCATTGAGTCACTGTTAAGAACATCCTTAAGTACTTGAGAAGAATTAAAGATGTATTCTTGGTATATGGAGAAGGTGATTTGTGGTAAGCAGGTATACCGATGCTAGCTTCCAATCTGATAGGGATGACTTCAGATCCCAGTCTGGATGTGTATTCACACCGAATGGTGGTGCAGCCAGTTGGAAAAGTTCTAAACAAGAGATGACTACTGATTCGATGATAAAGGCGGAGTACATTGCAGCTTCAGAAGCAGTAAAGGAAGCGATTTGGATCAAGAAGTTCATCATGGAACTTCATGTGGTTCAAAGCATCACTGACCTAGTGCAATTCTATTATGACAATAATAGAGCTATAGCAGAGGTGAAGAAACAAAGGTCTCATCAAAAGTCCAAACATGCATGCAAGTGCTACCATTTGATTAGAGAGATCATTGGTAGAAATGATGTCAAGATAAAGAGAGTTCCCACCAATTGCAATATAGCTAGTCCATTGACTAAGACTATTTTCCAAAAGAGTTTTGTGTCATATGTACATGCTTATGGTATTAAATATCAAAGTGATTGGCTTTAGTGCAAGTGGGAGTTTCTTAAAGAAGTGTTCTAAAGGTAATCACTTTTAGCATTTATTGTACAAATCATTTTATGATTAATAAAGGCATTATTCATTATTTTGATGTTTATAAATTTATGAATTTGATGTTGATCTTCGATTGATTTAATGAAATCATTGATACAAAACATAGCATGGTGGAAATTATGATGAGATCATGATAATGAGATTCTATAATTTGTAATTAAGTTAGCATCTAAACTTTCCCTAATCATAGGATTAATGAGATGGGATATCATTAATCCAGATAGACTAGCATATGTTCTACTCCTTTATTAGATCAAACAGTAGATCTCATAAGTTGTAGATATGAGTTGTTTAGAGTTAATATGCGAATGCTTACTAAGGTTAGTAATTACATTAGATTAACCTACTATGAGACAATCATATGGATATTATATTCCAATGTCAATGATAATCTCATCATAGCAATGGTGCAAATATCCTTTGACTTGAGGTGCTCAAGGATATCTCGGATACTGATCCTGTGCTTTGACTCCATTCATCGTTATCTTTTAGGGGTTACTCATAAGGTGGTGATTGGGTACAGCTTGATGAATTCAGAGGTAATTGAGTAGCCAATAAAAGATTTACCACTCTTAATGGAAGGAGATGATACCTACGACCTCTTTTCAAAGTCATTCCTTGAGATTCTCTGGTTAAAGCAAATATGTGTCATGAAGAGAGTCTTCAATGATACATAGAGTAATGAGATCCTTATGACAAGATCTAATAATACTTGGACTAGATGTGATGTAGTAAGTCTAGTGGGAGTTGACACTATAACCATACTCTGAACCAAGTGGGTTATAGATGGTCAAAGGATGAATTACATGGCAACATTACATATGGAAGGGTTCGTAGTCAAACCATTGACTTTCTGGTTAATTAGGGGTTATGAGGTATTGCTAGATACCGCTCTTGGCTTACTTAAATTAAGTGTTAATTCAAGTGGCCAACATAACCAGGAACCTAAAGAGTCACACACATAGGAGATCCAAAGGATGAGTGAAATGGTATTGAATGGTGATTCAAGATATGAGAGAGTGTTTCAGGATTGTATTGCGATGTGATCGTAGTAAAAAATGTTGCATGGAATGGATTAGAAACAAGTGTTGTTGGCTTCCATTAATTCATGTTATTCATGGTAATTAACTTCCCATAACTTCCATTAATGCAATAGTCATTAACTTCTTATAACTTCCATTAACGCATGCTATTTATGACCATTAACTTCCCATAACTTTCCATTAGTGATAGGGGTTATGGAGCGTCAAATAGTGCAAACAATTGAGATGATTTTCGTGCATCTTGTGTTAGACACAAGAACAGAAAAAGAAAGGTTCTTTTCCTTACACACACATTTCTTGTCTCTAACTCTCTCAAGAGTTCTTGTTTTTACTGGCACAAAGAAAGAATTCTAGCCATCTCCTAGTGAGGTTTCATCCTTCTATCTTTATGTGGAATTTCATTACAGATGGTCTGCGTTGATCATTGTGGTTTATGACAACCCAACGCGGAGAAAAAAGAATGAAGGAGATTGTCAGAAAGGTAAGTAAACATTTTACATTTTACATTTCATGTTTTTGTTTTTATATATCTATATGCATGAGTAGATTTAGTTTTTGAGGTTCTGTTTTATTTTTGCTGCATATATTTAATATATATTATGTATGAGATGCATGATCAAAACCTAACAGGATCATAGATTGTGAGCTGCCTAATGAATGATTTTGAATTGGAGTTGGATTTGAATTTGATGAAGTATTGAAGCATAGTTAAGTTATATTCGAGGCATGATAATTGGATTATTATGAAGGTGTTTAGAAGTTGGAATGAAGGAGTTTAAACTTGGAAAATCACAAGAAATTGAGTCGTCCATGATCGCGACACTTATCCCACGATCATGTTCAGATGCATTGGCTTTTATCATGGTCATAGGAAAGTACCCCACGATCGTGGGCAAGGTTTTGACATGAAAATTTTATTTTGTGCAATTGTTAAACCACATAGGACACTTAATAATGGTTTAATTAAACTTAATTGAGGTTGACAATGAACCTAGATGATATTAGATTAATTAAGTAATATTTAATTTAGTTATGGATTGTTAATTAAGGTAATTACTTAAGGAATGTGTGGGTAACAAATAATGTGTCTAATGTTGAAATGTATGGTTTGCTCAAGGATGAATGTGTCCTTACGAATACAAATGTGTTTCAAAGGGTTTATGTGATGCGAATTGAATATGATTGTTTATGAATTGGAAATTTGTGTAACTATTTGTAATGTGTAAATGCATAATGCATTTAATGGTACATTATTACAAATGTTTATGCTCATAAGGTATGTTAAGTTTGTTTGGATGTGCATGTATATGTTCAATTTGAGAAAAAAGAATAAAGACATAAGTTATGCACTACATCTTTTATATATAATTCTGAAACCTGAAATGATTTGTTTTAAAACTGTCAAGTCTTAGCCATGGGTAAATAGGCATGCCTAGAAGGGTCTGCAGCTGCTTTTGTAACTAGACACTAAGGTTTCTTCTGTAATTAGACACTAAGGTGTCTTCTATGACCAAACACTTCGGTGTCTTCAGTATTAGACACTCCGCTGTGTTATGATTTTAGTCATTTTTATTTCTTCTATTTTAGAGACTTAAGTCTCTTCTATTTCTGAGATACCAAACATAGGTATCTTCTGTACTAGTCCCGTTACCCACTTCTGCAAAAAGGATTAGCAAGCTAACTTGTTTTGTATTCTGGTGCATGTTCAGTTTTGATATAAACAAGTTCTAGTCTGATACAAGATAAGCTCTAATTTGATGCAAAACATATTATGATCTAATACAAGTCATATTTTTGATCTGAAAGGATTAAATCCTGTTTTGATACTCAATTCTGATAGTTGTACATTCTATTATGACATTTATGAGTTTTTTTTTCTGATGCAAGAATTTTCTATATTGATGAATCATATTTTGTTCTGAGACATAATGTTTGGAATACTTTTTCATGTGAACAATTAAAGATTGTTGTAATATGATCTGAATCTGTATATATGAATGTTAGACGACTGTTAGAAACAGTCGCCATTATAGATTATGTTTAGTTATTCCCCACTAAGCTTTATGCTTAACACGGTAGTTTTGCCTCCATGTAGGTTTTGATAAGAAGATTTAAAGACTAGGATAAAGACAACTATAGTGACTAAGATGAATGTGTTCTATTTTGGAAGTTTTTTTTTTGTTTGAGTCTTTGTTTGTGTTTAAGTTTGAGTTGCATTTCAATGTAACGAGACATTTTATTTATTTACGGATAAGGTTTGTAATATACTGTAGATGATTTGTAATAACCTTTATATAGGTTGGCTTTTGAAATTATGGCATGTATTTGAATAAGTACAATATGTTTGATATGTTCTATTTAAAAACAACATTTAATGAAAAGTAATGTATGTTGCTTGAGTTTTGGAGAATGCTTTAGTATGGTTAATATGTTTTTGTTTTGTTTTGTGTGGCGTTTGCATATTCTCTCCTAAGGGGCATGTGGGACTTACATCATTGTTGATCCTTTATGCTCCTTATCTCCTTTAAATTGTTCCAAATTTGTGATCTTTGTAAGGTTAGATTGAATGCATACCAAAGGTGATATAGAATTTCAAATTTTGCTTTTTCATTTTTACCTATGTGTGGATAAATTAATTTTCTATGACAATTGGTTAGATTTTTACTTCTTCTGGATCATAGGTGAGAATTATCCTCCTATGGTAGTGACATGCATAATTTGTGATGATTGGCTAGTTTCTCCTTATGCACCTTAAGCTACTACAATTATTAGCTTTAATCTTTGTTTATAATAAAACAATAAGGAAGGTTTGTGCTATTTTATGTAATTAAAAGCCATACCTTGCTTGGATGGGTTGTTAAGCCCTCCAATATTCCATATTAGGATGTTCATTTAAGGCTAGAGTTAGGAGTGCTTCTTTTCCTCCTAATCCTTTTCTTATCAGTATTTAAAAACTTTCTTTAGTTTGATTTTCCTATCTGCTTGCCATTTGGAGTTCTACTTCCTTCCTAAATTGTTTCATTGGTTGTATTGGTTATCTCTTTTTTTTAATGATCCGTGGTTCTTAGGATTCTTCTATGTTCCATCCTCATTTACTATGCATTAGCTTTAGGTGTTCACTCTATTTGGAGTCAAGGTGTTTCCTACCTCTTTTATGTTTCCTTCCTCTTTTTCCCTGTTTATGGTTTCCTCAAATTCTTCCTTCCTCATCTTGGCTTATTGTTTGTTGTTTTGCTTTACTATCTCTATAGGTTTTTGTTTTTTTCCTTCATCTGTGTTGATTAAATCATTGTAGCTTCTTATTTTGAATATTTTTCCAATGGTCTTCCATATGTAATTTTGGATTTGTTTTTAGTGTCTAGCTATATGTTACTAGTATATGATTCTTAAACATGTTTTTTTCTATTTCATTTAATCTCATCACAAGGATTATGTCAGGTAGTTGAACTTTTCTATATATTAAAACACAAGTGCTTATAGCTAATTCTCTTTGTTAGTGTAATGGATTCATCAATGTAAAGAGGCTTATGTATAAAGCTTGCATAATGACTTAGCCCATTTGTAGTCCAATATTCTAGTGGTATGTTCTGCAAATTCATTGGTATAGGAATTTGTTTTTGCTTTAAATCATTGAGCTTGATTCCTAGTTTCCATGAATAAAGTAGTACTGGTTTGATATTACAATTTCAGGGACCATTTTCTAAAACTTTTGAGCTAGTTGGGTGTATGAGTATTTGAATATGAGCATGTCATCATCATTGAGGAGTAAACCTAGAAGTTCAAATTCTTTTCAGTTTTATTTAGCCCATAAGTTAGTAGTCTGATAATATGATTTGTAGTCCCATAATAAGCCAATCAAAGAGCTTTCCCATTTAGTCACTCCCTTCTTGAGGATTTTTATATTTGGTGTAACAATTTTCTTGCTTTCTGATTGATCCATGGGAGGAAAATATTGAAGTTTTACAGAAGGTGAATTGTCTCTAAGAACCTGCTTTCAAGTTGTCCTACTTACAAGTTTATTTTTTGTATGGTTCAACATATTTCTTTATGTTTAGGTTGGCAGGCTAGTTTTCTACAGGGATGTTAGGTTGAGCAAGGTTGGGGAGGTATGTTGTAGTTGGTGTAGAACCTAATTGTGGAAAGGAGACACGTTCAAGGCCTAAGATGTTTAACATTTTAGTTAAAAGGGAAAGTTTTAGGCCTAGTTTATAAGGTTGAAAGAAATGGTAAAAGAGGTAGGATGGACTAGAAGACAGAAATAATCAAAAGAGTAAAGGAAAAGAGAAGAGGAACTGTAGCGCCCCCTTATCGTAGGATACGCACCGGGATGCCCATAGGTCATTCCGATACATATCCGACAATAAGGGTGCACTACGAACGATCACTACTATAATCCACATGGCATCAAAATGAAAGCATTAAAATAACAATAATCACTAAACTTTGAAACCCAAAATACTTTCTCGTTTCATATCATCAAAATGGAAATGTACAAGTCTATCAGTTTTCCAAAGTCTAAATAAATCACTCCAAAAAGGAAACTGATACAAAAGCCTAAACTAGGTCATCCCCAAAATCAATCCTAGCTGACCGACCTGTGAGCCATACTTCTCTTGTCAATGCGCTCTACAAGGCAGGAAAAGTCTCTCTATCACTGGAGCTAGAAGTTTACTATCTTTGTCCTGAAAAATATTTGCAATGTTGGGTGAGTTTGCGAACTCAGCGAGAAACCATCATCGATGGTTCACTTAACTCATGCATATACAAACAATTTACAAAAATATCGCATAGTAACACATTCGGAAATATCACATGCGTGATCATTTTATGTATATAAGGCGTTTCGCCTTTCATACACAGTCCATAAGTAAGCATTCGTATATGCAATGCACATGTGACACTTTTCATTTTATTACGGTGTTGTGACCGTGCGTCTGAACTCATTAACGGTGAACCTATGGCTCTGAATTACATTGGGCTTGAAGCCCTGATACGATGAGCCTGTGGCTATGAATCACGTTGGACTCGAGGCCCTGTTGCGTGGAGCTTTAAGCTCTAAAATACTGTGGTTGCTCCGGTCACAAATGTCATTATTTGATCATACCTTTATGCATGAATGCATATGTCTCAATTTATAATAATTGTGTCGCATATAATGCCATATGTCCCAATTCGCATTAAACCAAGTAATTGCAATTCACACACAAATGACACTTCGATATCAAGTTCCTAATATTTCAGACACCTATGGTCCGCAATCAATCAAAATCAAACACATCAACCCTCCATTATCTCCACATGGCATAAGCACATAATTTTAACACATAAAGGTTGGGGAACCAACTAGGTTACTCACCTGTAACTTCCGAGCTACTGCCTAGAAGTCCCAGCAATACCCGTGGAATGATGATCCAACGGTGCCTCTATAACAATCAAATAGTTTCCCATTACTAGATGCATAATCAGAATAATTCACTGATGCACATGTCTTTAATAAAAGATGTACGATGCATGTTCATAACTTTCTGGCGCTATATCCCAAATTTTTCTTTTTTTTGTCCAAATCTAACTTTTCACTCAATTGATCAATAATGACTCATTGCATTTCTAAAATTTAGTTCAATCCACCATATCATGCACCCTAGAATAATCCCAAGAAAACCTATTCAT